>PQWD01012438.1:0-21567 GCA_019425675.1 Leucinodes orbonalis
TATATAATTCGACAAATTATACGTTAAATCATTAGTTCTCTTATTATCAATGTTTTTTGAGGACAATAATCAAACAGAAATCATATTTAATTCAATGTCTAGAAAAAAACTCTCCATACCTGTAATAATTTTCAGTAAAATATACCAAATAAAATATAAAATGCATTTTTATTTCAACCTTTTGATCGCCAGAGACGCCTTAAAGCGTCACATACAATAGATTTTCTATTGTGTCTGGATTCTTGGCGGTCAATGGGCTAATACTTAGTGTCACCCATAATATCTAAGTTAATTTGATATAACATGAATTACCTTAATGAACAGTTGAGAAAATAACAATAAAAAGCTACTTAATCACTTTCCGTGACCAACCGTCGAAATAGCCTAACTTATCAAGATTTGTTACGAAGGGAATGGAAAACGGCTTATCTTAGGTTACGTTATTCCATTGCAATATTGAACTGCAATACAGGCCTAGGTCATTTCCTGCTACACATTTCGTTCTACATTTTCGTCGTATCGCCATGTCTAGAAACCTTCATGCACGCCTGCGAAGAGATTCGAAGGTTGTGTGTAAAGTCGTCCAATCTGCACTGGGCCCGCGTGGACGACTAAGGCCTAATCACACTATACTGGTAGGCTCGTGCCCCTCGGTGGGGACGTTTAATGAGCTGATGATGAATGATGATGATGATTTGGTAGGTAACTAGTCACAGAACTTTGGCCGAAATGACCATTCAATAAATTTCTACACTGGATGTTTAGGCCACTCTTTCGCCTTTTCTTGCCGATAAAAGCTGGTGCTCTAGTGAGGAATGCGTGGCATTATAATAATTATTTTAAGGCGTTAATTTATTGTCGTGATTGAAGCCTCCCCAACTTTGACCATTGCGTATGACGGTTCATCCTTAAAAACCATCTGACTTTCTGAATATAGGAATCATAAATAATAATAAATAATAATCATCAAACATACAAAATATTTGTAATATTAAATATATTAAGATGTTAAAGATAATAAAATAAAATTTATACGTTAAATATGTTTTAGTATAATAAGTTGGGGAACTTTGACCATTGCGTATGACGGTTCATCCTTAAACAGCCATCTGACTTTTCCTGCTACATTCATTTCGTTCTACATTTTCGTCGTATCGCCATGTTAGAAATGTTTAATTTATCTCTGAAATCGGAACGACATTAATAGCACTAAATAATAGGCCAACAGTCTCTATTTACAAGAATGATCACTTTCAAGTGTTACCTATTCTGTTGTTTGAATACAAACTTTAACAACGTCATTAAAATTTACAATTTAATACTCAAATCTAATCTATCAAAAATAAGTTAGTCATTTTTTATAATCATGATGGTATAACAGTCATCACGATTGTCATCTTGCAAGTTTAACAATTCATCATTAGCTCACTAAACGTCCACAGAGAGGCACGAGGCCGTATTGGGTGTATAGGCTTAGTCGTCCACGCGGGCCCAGTGCAGACTGGCCGACTTCACGTACAACCTTTGAATCTCTTCGTAGGCGTGCGCATTGCTTAGGTTGCCTCACGATGTTTTACTTCACCGTAAGAGCGTCGGATTGACGTTCATATAATTTCGAAAATACATTGGTACGTGGCGGGATTTGAACCATCCAGATCGGAATTAACTAGCACTACCGGCTTAATGTACCTTTGTAGCACCACCGTACACAAAGAGATTATGTTTTTCGGTCACCTGTCTAACTTCCGATCATTGCGGTAGTTGCCTTTTTTACAACTCCTAAACCAAATATGGTGGCCGCTACACCATCAAAACATAGAGCATATAATGTATAACTTAAGTTATGACTGTGTCTTGGCAAGCGTACGACGCCCTCCGACTTGATGGTCCGATGACTTGCGAAAGGTCGCTGGTGGAGGCTGGATGAGAAAAGCGATGAACCGGGATATCTGGCGCAAAATGAGGAGACATATATCAGCCGTGGACTGTTATAGGTTGAAGAAATGTATTCAAGGGTATTGCCTCAGTTACACAGGGACTATATACAATTATATACTCTATACCGGCGGCATTGACACCTCTAGGATACGTTAAAAAAGCTAAATCGCGCATTCGACTTCATGTTACCAAACGATACTTACTTACTTGAATATGAGTGCTGACCGGGACGACAGCACACTTGTATTAACACTAGTCAATTGGGCATAATTTTAAACGACTTCAAAAGTTAAACTAACAAGGTTAAACCTAATGTATTGTTACTAATGCCTGAGATACAATTTAAAATTAAGTATAATCATTATCGAACCATTACGTAAGCATACTTTGAACATACCTGGAAGTACTTCCATATGACCATGATAAAGTTTCCGATGTGAAAACTCTAACAAAAGACTTCTATTAGGTAACTTGTTGCTTTCATATTGCGTTTAATGTTTGCCTGCCCCGGGCCGTAATCAGCTTCCGAATCTTTGCGAGTTAGATTGAGTTACGACTTTATCGAACTCTCGTTTTAGATTCGGGCAAGGAAGGATAAGGTTTGTTGCCTCGGAAACTTTCGGGCGCTTTTTAACAGATATGCGAGTATCTGTTTTGAATTTTCATTAGATAGAAAGCGGCGAGTGAGCGGTATTGAATCAAAGTTGCCAAAGGGGATTCAGGAAGTCTTTCAAAAGTGTCGAAATACATAACACGAAAATTAATTATGAGGAGAGTTACAGAATCATTGAAATTATTTAATTTCTGTTACAAATGTATTTTGTTGCTATATACTCGTATTCCTATTACGGTAAAGGAAACCTGCGCACGCCTGCGCCCATGATATTCTATATATATAACGAGATATACGCTACTCGTGACTCAAAAACGAACCGCCAAAGAGAATACAGTTGTAATCTCTTTGCTTAGGCAATATACGCTCATTCGAAATACGTGTTTGTGTGCGGTCCTACAAGCGGTCTGAACACTTTTTTCTGTTGTTTTGTGAACATATCACGTATCTATAATTTTTACATAATTTCCCTGCGCTAATGAATCAAACCAATGAAAGATTCAAAGGTTCTACGTGAAGTCAGCCAACCTGCACTGGCCCCGCGTGGACGACTAAGGCCTATACATCCTTTTCGGGTAGGCTCGTGCCCATCGGTGGCGACGTCTAATGACCTGATGATGATACTTGTATAATGGCATGTAGTAGGTCCGTCAGTTTATAAGATACTACTACATGCTTCACACACGGCATTGTTCGATTGAAAAAAAGAAAGATTGCTCTTAACCACCACGCTGGTCCATGTTAAATGGTGAATGTACAGACTATCTCACAACGATATAGGTATTATCGTACTACCCGCGATTGATGTCCGCGATGTCGTATATGACACAGGTAACTTAATTTTAGTAGTCATATTAACCCATTGAACGCCGGTAATAAAGACACAATAGAAAATCTATTGTGTCTGGCGCCTTAAGGCGTCATTGGCGGTCAAAGGGTTAGAAAGAGGCATGACAGGTAGAAAGTTATTTTTCAAGCTCCACTAAAAGCATCCCTGTAATCTGTTGACCCAATCACAACTGTTACATTCCATAATAGGTGCACAGTGATTGAATAACCCAGTAATCCCGTAAAATATCCAGTCGGTCGAAATAAACAATTAATATTACGAATTGCACCGATCAAATAAAAAGGTCGTTTATTATCGGCAACCTCAACTGGGAATTATTTGATATGATTAATTGAAATTAATTCATAATTAATTAAAATGCGATAATTAATGCAAGGCGCGCCGCGGTGACGCCAAGCATGATGTTGGAATTAAATTGTATCATTACTCTGAGTATTGCCCACGGATTTATTTTATAAGTTGAGTGGTTTTAATTTAATGCTATGGACCTAATAATGAATGTAATCGCAATGACAATTACAATGAAAATCAAAAAAAAACAATACGTGTAAAATGAGGGAGTCATTATCGACGACCCATTTGGTCGAGAGGTCGACTGAAATGCCAAGGGTTCCGGGTTCGATCCCCGGGCAGTACGAACATTTGTGTGCATGAACATGTCTGTTTGTATTGGTCTGGGTGTTTTCTATGCATAACATATATGTATTTACAAAAAAAATAAGTATGCTTATGCGTTGTTTAGTGGGTAGTACCCATAATACAAGGCTTCACGCTTAACTTGGGTCTAGGTTGTGCTGTGTGAATATTTATTTTATTTATTAATTATTATATTATTAATCATCTGTTAAATTGTACCTGTGACAAGTTATTCAAATGGATTGGTCCTACGAGAAGATGATTACGATGACATTGAATCGTATAGAAGTTCCTTACAATAATACTACCAAATTGCAAGTACTTACCTACTTCAGGCTTAAGATCAACTAATCTGTTTAGACAGTCACAGTGCATTGTTTACATGACGTTCTGTCCTACGATTTATGGATTGGGTCCTTTGTAGTCAGCTCATAATGTATTGACATCCGATGAAGATAACAGATCGCAGTAATGGATGGAGTGTACTAGAGAAAGCATAGCTGCGACATATTAAATATTCAGCATATGGAATGCTCGAATTTTGTTGTGTGTCATTAATTCATAGGTGTTTGAGGAAATAGACAATTATTTATAGTGACTGCATGATTGACCTTTGCGTATGTATGAAACGTCAATGGTAGTGGTTAATTTTATTAGTTTCAGAAAGATATTTTGGTGGAAATTCCTTGTGTATTGTATTAAGGGTTGATTCAGTCCATGAGTGCTGATTAAAAATCTTTGTAAACGCGATATAAAACTAGCATTCGTGCGTTTTATGACAATTCAATACAGATTTTAGATATCAATTAATAGAATTATTTTAAGCATGTACTAGAGCGTCGGTGGCTCAATGGTGTGGACTGTCGCCATCCTACCGGGAGGGCTGAGGTTCAAATCCCGGCACGTACCAATGTGTTTTCGAATTTTCGAAAATATATGTAGTTATCCGACGCTCTTACGGTGAAGAAAAACATCGTGAGGAAACTTTCATGCACGCCTGCGAAGAGATTCGAAGGTTGTGTGTAAAGTCGTCCAATCTGCACTGGGCCCGCGTGGACGACTAAGGCCTAATCACCCTATACTGGTAGGCTCGTGCCCCTCGGTGGGGACGTTTAATGAGCTGATGATGAATGATGATGATGATTTGGTAGGTAACTAGTCACAGAACTTTGGCCGAAATGACCATTCAATAAATTACTACACTGGATTATTTAGGCCACTCTTTCGCCAATTTTCTTGCCAATAAAAGCTGGTGCTCTAGTGAAGAATGCGTGGCATTATAATAATTATTTTAAGGCGTTAATTTTATTGTCGTGATTGAAGCCTCCCCAACTTTGACCATTGCGTATGACGGTTCATCCTTAAAAAGCCATCTGACTTTCTGAATATAGGAATCATAAATAATAATAATAATAATCAATCAAACATACAAAAATATTTGTAATATTAAATATATTAAGATGTTAAAGATAATGAAATAAAATTTATACGTTAAATATGTTTTAATAAAACCTATTTTGTAAATGTAATTCATTTCGAAGTTTAGCTTATCGTTCGACTTATCATGTTGTTCCTAAGAGCACGCATAGATTAAACAAGTATTATCGACAATTGTGAAGTTTCACGAGCTTTCATATGCACAATATTAGAGGGCAAGTTTACAATGGTTAAGGAGTATTTTAATACCGGAATAAAGAACCAAATGCATTTATATATAATTTTAAGAGGCAAGTGCGACGATCTCAAACGGCTATTTATTTTTACTTTGAAAAATAAAGTAAGGGATGGTTTAAAAATATAAACGTGCAATAGTAACAAGAAGGTGCAAGATTTGAATTCCAAGCTCACTTAATCTTTTCTTAGCGCATTCTACCCTTTAGAAAATAAATCTTTGGGAACAACACGTATTGGATCAGGCTTGAGCAGCAATGAATGTAAGGACCAAAGTAGTAATTTAGATTACAGAATAATGTCATCTTAAATCATGTGTTCAGTGCATTAGATGTATCCAGTATGATAATGTTTTATATGAAACAATTACTACGACTGCGTAAAAATAACAAGCTATAAAGCAAAGCTTACTTTCTTTATCAAGATACTTGGGCAGTCGCTATGAGGTCAGCCTTAGCACATGCGAGCAACACACAAGGCGGGGTATTACAAAGCATCTGATATTTGCGAATCGAAAATGTCTTCCTAGTACAAGCATGGATTTATGGCAGCCACTGCAGCTTCAATAAGAGCTTGTTCCTCAGTTATCGCATGCAATGCCATTCGGATTGAGCCTAAGTATTGTTGGTTGAGTTCCAAAGAGATTTATGTGGGGGACTTAAATTATTGTGGTATAAATTTTACTGGGACACGTCTTAGCGAAATAAAGGTCGTAGATGCTTTGGAATTGCAAGACAAGCTCGAATAAGCTTGCGCGATGTCGATAAATACAGACGCCATTTTAGAATGGACGATAAAAAATGAATTCATACCACGTCATCTTATCTTTATGTGTTTGTGAGAAAAAAGCGAGTGAAAATGCACTCACCCTATCTTTCTTAGAGTCTTTTGTACTCTCAAATGTACACGTATTTCCAGCACTAAGCTTGATAATAAAGATTTGTATTTTTTAGTGAGGTTGTGCTTCTTTAGTTAATGGTTAGTCATAAAGAACCTCGTTTTCATCATTGCTAAATTACTGAACGAAAAATAGTTTTACTGGTGTATATATAAATGGAATCACATTTTATATAGTTATTTGGAAAAAATCCATTAAGCCGCCCGTTGTAAAAATTCTTACGTGTATATTTTATTATTTAGAATAAAGAATAAAATTAATGGCTAAAAGGATTTGACAACCTGACAAATAGTAATTTCGTAGCTCTTTTATAAAAACTAGATAGATGGAACTTTTTGAGACTTTAAATAAATTTTAATTGTAATGTATATACATGGACTCTGCCTTCAGGATTGGGTTCACAAGTTCAGTCACTCAACGCGCAATGGAGCGAGCTATGATCGTGATCTCTCTTAGGGATAGGATCAGAAATGTAGATCCGTAAGAGAACTAAAGTTACCGACATAGCCCGCCGGATCAGCAAGTTAAAGTGGTAGTGGGCTGGTGTTATATATCGCAAGACCGATTGCCTCTGGTGCAGATGAGTTCTGGAGCGAAGACCGCGTCTTCGCAAGCGCAGCGTAGGACGCCCTCGAGCCCGGTGGACCGATGAGTTGCGAAAGGTTGCTGGTGAAGGCTGGATGAGGAAAGCGGAGGATCGGGATATCTGGCGCAAGATGGGGGAGAACTATTTCCAACAGTGGACTGCGATAGATTGAGATGCATTCACGGTGTTGCCTTAGTAATATAGGGACTATATACAATAATATAGAACTCATTGGCAATATTTGCGGCAAACGGCATTGTCGCCTCCTAGGATACTTATAAAAAGTGCTAAAACGTGCATTCGATTTCATATTACCAAATGTTAGGTACTTACTGCAAGATGGGGGAGACCTATGTCCAGCTGTAGACTGCGATAGGTTGAAGAGAAGAGAAGATAAAATCTTATATCCGTACCACTGATTATTAAAAATATAAGATGATTAAGCTATTCAACGTGAGTCATCCTAAACATCAAACTAAATTAGATCGTCAACTTTTTGCCGAAGGCAATCACCGTATAAAAGCAATTTCCCAGAACTAGAGCCACACATCAAAACCGCAGCTCTTATGACTAATGTTAATATTTAGATATGTAACACAGATACGTATTCGGAAATGCCTCGTGAGCGTATTATAGAAACATTTGTATTAATTACCTTTAATGTAGGCAAATTGCATCCGCCCGGGACCAACAACAGACGTTTTTCTATACGATGTTTAATTGTTTCTATTACATTTTCACACAGTTGGTGCGTATAGTGGAGATCTGTAATTATAAGGTGCGTATGAGTTGGGTGTATAATTATTTCATCATCTTTAAGAACGGGTACTTTGGCGTTATGTCAGACGTTCTGGTTTCATTATAAAGTATTAGAGGCCGCGATCTGTCGCAACGTAATATGGTCAGTAATTAGAATATCTGTGACAGGTTGGTCTGTGAAGGTGAAACTGAATTGCGAGTTGATTAAAATACGTATCACACAATGGACACCTACGATTCACTTTGCGACCTTTGACAATAATTACATATCTACTGCAATTGTATAGATGAAGTGGTGACCTTTAAAATAATAAGACACTCGTAGTCATTTTTATATCCAATATAAATTGTACTGTTATATAAGTATGATTATTTTATATTACATAATAAGCGTCGGTGGTTTATTGATGTGGACTGCTGCCTTCCGATCTGGAGGGTGCAGGTTCAAATACTACCACGTATCAATGTATTTTCAAATTTTCGAAATTATATGTAAGTTTATGCGACACTATTACGGTGAAGGAAAACATCGTAAGGAAACCTGTGCACCCCTGCGAAGAGATTGAAGGGTTGTGCGTGAAGTGGTTAGTCTGCACTGAGTATAGATAACTAATGCCATCTATTCTCTATCTAATATTATAAAAACTAATTAAGCCAGAAGTAATGCATTGCATGTGCCATCTTAGTATTACTGTATGCTTTCAAGTGAAAGTTTTATATTATCTATCCTGCACAACAAAGCACAAGGTTCTCATCATCTGTTAAGATACTGTAGACTAAGTTAACGGTCCGAAATTCCTCAATCAGCTTGTTCTTAAGGCTATTTCAGCAAAAGTATTAATGGCCTATAATATTATGGTGAATTAACGTTAACAAAAATAAAAATATTAGTTGATGAAAAATTAATATTGCAAAGTTTTTCCCACAAACATTTTGATGATAGAATCACGAATGTAGCTCATTATTAGAATTAGATGTTGTGACATAAACATTATTTAATCGATGGAAAAATTGTTCTTGTTAGAGATTAACTGCCTTAGTAAAGCAAAACTGAAGGAATAAGCAAATATTGGTTTAATATTGTTGACATTGGAAATGGCCTTTTTATTTTCATAAATAAGTTATTTTGGTTAAATTATAGCATGTGATAAGAGCTGCGTACATTAAGTAAAGTCAAAAGGAATAACCTCTTTCACCTGTAGGTAAATGTACGTTAGATAGTTGGTAAATCGAAAAGCTGTTATTAATATTTATGGTTTTGTAAAAAAAGGTTTCATGTTTTAAATCGGTGTTATAAAAGTTATTTTGGTGACTAGTTTCAAAATGCAGGAAGCTTAAAAATTTCAAGCTCTTTAATACAATATTTTAATCGGTGACTATCCACTTGCTAAACAAACTTTTATAACTTAACCTAATTTATTTATCCATAGATCAATCAGTATTGATACCCTTGACGTGATTAAGCACAATACAAGAGATCTTGCAAAAACCACTGCCAACAAGTGCATTGCCTAATTAGCTATAACAAACATGCGCAGACTTTCCAGCAAAAGGCAATTCGTTACAAGCAAATCTTGATAGTCGGAGAACAAATAGACCGAAAGCGATACGGCAAAACGAACTAAGATCGTATCGTTCTCACAAGTAGCATTGGAGTAATTAGTAACAAAAGTCTTGTGCTTTTATCTTTGTGATCGATATGCACAACCTTGGCTTATTACTGGCTCATTAAAATTATATAGAACGCTGATGGTTGTACTGTTAGAAAGCAAGGTCGTAGCTCCTATTATTTAGCTTGGAACGCAGTACGTTGTACATCACATTCATAAGAGTCAGCGATTCTGAAAATAAAATAACATTTAATTTTTATAATATTATTTGTTTATTAGGTTCACCAACAACATAACATTAGTCTTACATAAAGAATATTAAATTGCAATACATCATATGATCTTAATGTTAAGGTTCTTACAGGTTAACACAACATTCTTATTTTAAGAGCTCCTTTTGTAATATTATATAACGGTTAAATGTGCTACTTAAAACTACTAATAATTATTTTTCGGAACAACTGCATTGAGTCGTTATAAATATCAGTAAATTGACAATCATTAAAGTAAATTTAATTAGTAATGGAAAGGATTATTAAATTGCCTAAAAATTTAACGGAGAGAAAAGATTTTACAATATAAGAAATAAGAAATATCAGAAACGACATCAAAAATATAAAAAAAAACATTAAAGGGGTACTAATCAAAAATAACATGTTTTGTTCTAGCGAACAGAACTCAGAGTTTTATGTGTTTCCTTACACGAATTAGGTTTTATTTATAAAAACTAAATCTTTTAGAGGTTTTTTTGAGGATCCCTTGCAATATTTCATGTCCAAAAATTTATCAAGTAATTAATTTATAATTATTTTGTTTATAGTAAAAAAATATCACTTGTCACTAAAAGCACATCAAACTTCTATGACTTGCGCCAATGAAATCGCAGTAGTTGTGTGTGATACAGATAGAGTCAAGTCACAAAGAGGGCTGGCGACAAAGCTTGAGAACTGGAGCGGTAACCGGCCGAGCCACTGCAACTTGCATATGTCTTGCTGTAATTTTGCAAAAACTCCTTCGCAATGACTTAAGATGCTCAGTCACACTGTTACGCATATCCCGTTGATATTTGAGTGATATGATCTTTCTGGTAGCTCTTTACACGTTTTTTGACTTCTCTGTAATGTCATATTTTATTATTTCGTTTATGCTTGTTTGTTATCTTTCAAGAAAAATGTTGACTTTTAATGGTACTTGGTCACAACGAAATAATAAAAGTGTTTTAAGAATACTTTTTTATACGTAGTTGTCAGAAAAACAAAAATAGTGTGGTTGCTGCTGTTATTTTTGGTAATACAAAAAATGATGTGTTCGTAAATTTCACTTTGGCACTCTAAATTGATTTTGATCGACTAGTCAATTGCCAGATTTTGAATCATTTTTAAAAGGCCAATGGTGAACATATATCATTAGCATGGATCCGACCATGAACCAATTGAACTTTCGGAAGACCATTGTTAACAAAAACACTACCATTGAACAACCATGTACTTTATTGATATTTTTTGGTTTACCTTTGAAAATAACTTGCTTTCTGAAGACCAATTTGGAGAGGAAAATACAATTTTTGGGGTAGAAGACATAAACAACCATTTAGAAAATTATCACCAAATACAATCTATTCTTATTAAATGAACACAATAATTTAATCTTATTTATTCACAAATATTATCTAATTATTTGCTTATATACTAAACCCGGGATACAGTATCAGTATTTTAAATTATTTTCACACTATTTAAAAGGTAACAAAAACGTAGCTTATTGATTAGATAATTATCTTGTTCGTTACTTTATAAAATATAAAGTAGTAAGTGCTTCTTTTTTCCGTTAAAAAATAAATAAGTACGGCCACTATACAAAAGCTATAGGTATGCTTAATAGTTCGTGTGGCGGTAGTATTTATCAATAATGATTGAGCTACCTAAAGCCTAGCGTAGGTCGATATAACTACTGCTTGCTTATAAAGTGGACAACATTATGTAAATACGCGAGAGATATTGATATTACACAAACCAAATAACAGGTTCATGTAGGTTGATTTGAATAGCGTTGCAATAATGTTATTCAATGAACCAGATCTTATCACTGAGGCAACTAATTAATTAGGTAAATATTTAGGTTCATTAGTTTAATAAAATTTTAACATAGCATGACAATTTGTTTGTAGTTAACGTTTGACTGCTACGTATAGGAACTGAAAAAGATAATTATAATATATATATATATATATATTATATAGTATACGCTTTGGAGAACTTATATTATATAATATAAAATGCCAAAGATGACCAGAGTATTGTAAGAAAATATAAAACACTATCAGGTTCCTTAAACACGGCTATATTGAATGTTGTTCCAAATGTTCTATTATATTTAATTAAATAAATAATAATAAATGAGTATGTAAACAGGGACATGAGGAATTTTAATATAAAATGGATTCACACTACTCGACACTTGCGGATCGCAATTTCACCAGGCGATAAATTTATGAAGATAACATAAAGTATATTGGAGTTCGATTATTAAATTTATGCGAATACTGTACGTTGTGAATGGAAATGAAAGCTCTTTGTAAAACACGTTATTTTCAATAATTCTATTATAGCAAAATTCAATACGATATATCAAAATCACTTGAATTTCTTTTGATTTTATTCGCTCACATCAACTTAACAGCCGAATTTTTTTTGTTGTCGTAATTATATTTTCAATTTTGAGGTTATGTTATAGCAGGCGAGCAAACGGCTCATCTGATGTTAAATGACACCGCCGCCCATATACAATTGTAATATCATAGGGCACTGAAATGCGTTGCCGGCCTTTATATTTGTTTTTAAAATATACATGTACTATTGCTTTTTTCTTTTCTGTGACGTCATTTCTGCATTGTGTTTCGCCAGAATATTGGCGCTGTAGCAAATAAATTGATACCGTAATCAGTTTTCCATCAGCCTTCTATAGCACTCGCAGAAAAAGTCGTGTGGTGACGATTGTATTCCAATATACTGTCATTACTCAGCATAAGCAGCGTTAATTCTCAAAAATAGAATAATTAAGAGAACGGTTTTGAGTTGCACAACCCTGAAAATAGTTCAGCACAACTTGCATTAAGGAAATCTACATCTAGCTAGTTGGCTAACCCCGCAAAACTCGCGTCACTTCACAAACGTGTACCAACGCTGCAATCGCGTGCAATTAAAACTTGCCAAGTTTGTGTACGAGTGCACCTTTCGTCCGAAATACGCCAAGTTGCTCAGCCGAGTTGTTTGGCGTTTATCACAATGCAGACCCAATTAGCCCGTTCAATGTCTGAGTTCCTCAATATTGTTTGGAAGTTCTAGAAATATCGTGTCATACTGTGCTCGGGGCATCGGGTATTCTAGCTTTCATACTATAAGTAAGTTGCGGAATTAGAGCTCTAAGTGAACAATATTAGGACAAATATTCTATTCTAGAACATTTAACCTGTTTTATATGATATGGGGAAAATAGCTGACAGATCATCTAACGAGAAGTGAATGGACACTTACAACACCAAAGAAGCTACAAGATACATTGCCGGCCTTTAAAACAGAGTAAGCTCTTTTCTTGAAGGTCTGCAGGCCGTATCTATCTGGAAATACCACATTTGGCATTTCATTCCTCAATTTTGTGGGTTCAGGCTGGAAGTTTCTATTAAAACGCACAGTAATGCTTTGCCAACTGTCGAGTTGGTAGAGGTAGTAGAGTTGTCCCGTAGATCGATGGCGGTAAGAGGCGGCAGTGATCAGTCCAAACAGTCATAGTTTTTATTTTAGCCTAACCAGGTACCGGATGGAAGAATAAGGCATACAATACTGAGGATACTATACTATGATTAATAGTTATGCGCCTAAATTTAGCACTTGCATTATTTCGGTTTACATTTGTGACAATTGTCATGTACCAGGAAGGCCACCTGTATTTATAAAAAAAATAAAACAAAATATGGTAGTCATCGTATAAAATATTATGGCTTTGAAGTATGTACATATATTTAAGTGAATGTAAACAAGTGGTGTAGTCACTAACTTGTGACGTTAAATAATTATAACGCCAATTATCATCCTTCTTGTTATCTTCATGCCCTTTGGTATAACTAATAGAATGTATCTACAATTTATAAAAGGTTTGTTTTTGCATTGCGCATGGTTTAAATTTGAGTACGGAGCAAGAAGTTCAGAACAGATCTGACACAGATTTGAGGTTTGCTCACTCAGTCTTGTATATCAATAAGCAAACTAATCTATGTTAAAATAATAATGAAGTGTTTAATATTAACTGTTCCTGTAACTTCGTGTGATAGTAGTGGAAGCTTCAATTACTACTTATTATATCCGCTCTTATTTATTTCAAACTTTTTGCTTGCGGCTTCACTCGCGTTATTAAGTTATTATTTTTCATCCTATGAAAAATAATACTTCCACTTAGGGGCGAAATTATCAAAATCTTTCTTACGTCACAATTGTTGTATGCATGCAGTCTCAGCCAGATCGGTATAAAATTGACAAAGTTTCATTCAAACTTTCATCCCCAATTTATTACCTTGGGGTCGAATTAATCACCTTTCTTAGCGGATGCCTACGTCATTACATTTACCTGTATGCAAAATTTCAGCCCGATCCGTCCAGTGGATGGGCTATGCGTTGATAGATCCATGTCAGTCACTCAGTCACCTCTGAGTAATTAGATTGTGCTGTAAACTACACTTTAAAGGACCTATTAAGCATTCTGTCGATCAACGGTCATGATTTTTCCTACTATCATCCATTAGCACGCGTAGCGGATGAGCTCATACGACGACGAGAGCTTAATGACTTTAATTTTGTGGACTTATTAGCTAATTAAGAACATAATTCATTGGTGAATAAAAAGAAAAATATTTTATGTATTTGAGGGGGCGTTGATTGTATGTCAAATCAAAACCATATTGGGAATGCACTTCATAGTACTTAGAATTCAGCAAGGAATTTAGCAAAATTCGTGTATTTTTGTATGTATTCATGAATCATATTATAAAAAAATATCAATTTGAATGTACTGAATTAAACAAATCTGTAATAATTTCGTCATTGCACACAGAAACCTTTACAAAGAGTAAACCAACACTATGCTTATCGTGATCTGTTAAGAAATACAAAAACGACATTATTTAGTTGTGTCACTTGTAAGGTCGCGCAAATGCCATTGGTGTCACAGTAGACGTGACAAATAAAAATGCGCACCGCGATCGAGAATAGATTGGGCACCTCTCACTTTTGGTTTAACAGCGACGTACAGTAAACGATTTGGTGCTATAGACGTTCAGGAGGCAACTCTTATACTAAAGGTGCAGAGCAAATTTTTGTTTTCATGGACATGTTTATTTGCATTAGGGCAGAGTTTTATAGGTACTTACGGTCTATATTTTCGAACTTAGTAATGTATGTACATGTGTTGTTTAGTTCCCATTTCATAGGGTAAGTTTTTAGGTCGGGGTTTATAGCTGACATTTGAAGAAACTAAGCGTATAAGATTGCTTTTATTATTATAATTTACTAACTTGGCCTACATACTTTAAAATCTTGATGATTTTAAAAAATAGAGACATATGCCGGGTAGGGATTTATTTGGCTATTGTTCCACTCTCACCAAACAAGTTAATACGAATAATAAGATATAGGTTCACCCCTTCTTGACACCATTTACCGGTGTCACATCACAGAAAGAAAACCATCACATCTAAAACATGATGAGTCTATATCTGCCTTAATTTTATAGATTTAGACATTTAATAAGGAGGTATTATTTATCTCAATCAAAAACTCGGTAACAAATATAGCAGTCTTATTTATACTGTAGCATCTTATCGTCACGGGTTCATTTTTTGTACACTCTCCTGATGCAGGCTAAGCAAGGCACGTAGTACACACCACAATTCATAGATGTATTATAGAGTAACAATGAGCCTCCACGTGTCAGATCTATGTCCCCGTAGAAGCTTCAAGGACTGGTGTAAGTATCATGATTTTTCAGCCATTAGAAAATGGTCATAATTCAGTTAATAATTCAGTTAATAACATATAGGAATACCATCCAACCTTCAATGAAATTGCTAGTAATCCACTAATTACTAGCAATTTCCTAAATATTTTATCATTTTCAAACGAGGTACACCTTCAAAAAATATAATATTGTTATTATGTCAGCAAAAGCTTTAGCAAAAGTTTCTTTCACCCAAAGGTTGCCTGGAAGAAATTGCTACCTTAGCAATAAGGGCGCCTGTATTGCACTCGTTTTTTGTTGTGTTGTATGATTTTTTTTCTTCTGTGCAATAAAGAATTTTTATTTATCTATATAATTAAAGCACAGCAAAGCGCTATCTAGCGGTGAGCGGAGAAAACATCTAGACCAATGCCCATAGTTTACTTAAGTTGAACTTGTATATAAGAATTTAATAGTCAATATATACATGCTTAAAATTTTAAAACTTATTTTTTTATCATTTTACTGTCTAACGTGGCCAAAATGAAATCTTGCAATATTTTAACTATGAGTATATTACACAATACAACAGTCTACACACTTTATTGAAACGAAATGGAATGATAAGAGTAATTTTTGCCTTTATTTTTAATCCTTTGTGAAGAGATTTAATCCTAATAACTAAAACATAATGCTCACTATAGACCGTGATTGAAATCTTTCAGTGTACGTTTTACCAAATACACTGGCTGCTCGCTCTTTGCGCCTTAAACGGTGGTCTTGCAATCGACGTAATTTCGATAACAATCCGATATGGACTTGGCTAGCCTTACGACTTAATCAGGGCCTTGAGTATTCATCTTATCAATCTGTTTTGTGGTTTTAACACCTACACAATGCTAACGATTGACACAACGATTAGTCTAACATTTTATATTCTGAGTTGACATTATAAAGGAATTCAAACTAGTAATTTATATATTTAACTAATATAATCTACACACACACAAATCCATGAAATTTGTGTCTGTATGTAATAATAAATTGAAGGCTTTCGACTTTTGTCTGCTTATTATGTTTAATAAATCATAGCACGGTTGAAACCGTTTTTATAATAATAATAATACCACCTAGACACCCCTAGCCGCGAGCGCCCATGTTGCCCCTCTGTCGCCCCACTGCAGGCGACCATTAGGGGCCCATCTAGCCCGGCGAGTCACCGCCTGTCTCTATTTTACTGTGAGACTAGTTTAATGACAGGCGTCCGTAGTCTCCCCATAGCCCAGATATTCAGTCACCAAAACCCAATTCCATACCCAGTATCGTAGTTTCCATATATTTACAATAGTCTTTACACCTGCGGGGTCATCATGGGTTGTATCATATTGTGCATTCTGTGATAGCTCCGCCACGTGTAACCATACAAAGATTAAACATTCGAAAAGGCTCTGTGCTGTTGGCTTCGGCCCCACACATGCCTTTCCAAAGGACCGGGCCACTATTTGGCCCGTGAATCTTAAGGATTTCGAAAACATAATAATAATAAGCATTTATTTTCAGATTACAAATCGATCCATTGATTAGTAGTATTAGTAGGCATATAATTATAATATTAATATTATTGTTAGTACAAAACACAACAAAACAAACATACAAAACATTTTATCGCTGCATCCGCCGATCACATACGTCGCTCTGTGTCAGCAAACGCACGAAATGTTTTAATATAGGAGATCGTAGGTCTCCGTTATACTCTTCAGGTACTGTTGGGGCTCCCTCGCAGTCTGTCTAACAATGATGCTGTCTTTTTTCTTAGAACTGCAAAGAAACTGTCAGTTCTTGCCTTTACAAACATTTCTGACGCACTGCAATAACGAGGAAGTCCCAAAAGTACCCTAAAACCATTATTATATTGGACACGTAGGACATTAAGTGTTTTTTTAGTGTAACTGGTCCACAGGCTCCCGTGTACATATTCTGACAGTATGCTTTAAAAAGCGTGATTTTAACACGGTCTGTACAACGCGAGAACCTACGTGCGAGCATATTGCACCTAACCGCCAATGCCCACGTTCCCTCTCTATATCAACATTGTCTTTCAGGTCGTCCGTAAGATAATGTCCTAAATACTTAACTGAGTGACACGATTTAGCTTTTTGCCATTAAGTAATATATCTGGTATTTGAGTTGGACATTTACCTTAAATACCATGTATTCACTCTTATTTACATTGTATATAAGACCATGACTTTACAATATGACTCACATACACTTAACATTGATCTGAGCGCGCCCACCGTTGGAGCCAGCAGCACCATGTCGTCCGCATAACTAATGTTATTAACACAAACGTTATCTACCCAGCATCCGACACGCATGCTGCTGAGAGCAACGATTAGCCCATTTATATACAAGTTGAAGAGCCTGGGAGACGTTAACCCACCCTGCCTCACCCCGCACCCCAACCTGTACTCCTCAGAAAAAGAGCCGGCCCACCTAACCGAATTGGTCTGGTTCGCATACCAGAACTGCATCAATTGAGTGACTTCGGGTGGTACACCCTGCTCTCTCAACTTCCCCCATAAGATGTCATAGTCCACAAGGTCAAATGCCCTGGACAGGTCGAGAAAACAAGCGTATATTGGAGTCAGACGGTTCGTGTAGTACCCAACAGTATGCTTAAGACTTATTATAGCAGTTTCTGTGGACAAACCCTGCTTAAATCCGAATTGAGCATCATGAGATTTAAAATAACTATCTAATTGAAGGTCCAGCAGACTGTCGAGCACCTTTGCCGTTATGGTAGCGAGCGAAATTGGTCTATAGTTATTTTTGTCAGAAATGTCACCCGTTTTATTTTGACTACAGTTTTCATGAGTTCCGCAGGCAAGTAGGAGTGGCTCATACAAAGAGAGAAAAATGTACCTAACACCCTAGGCAAATGCTGCCCTGCATATTTGAAATGCTCCACACTAAGCCCATCGTGCCCTGGTGACTTACCCCTAGACATTTTCTTTATAACATCTGCCACGCTTTTGGTCGTAAATTGGATAGGTGTAACATTAAGTGTGGACATAGAAGTGAGCCCACTGTGTGCAACGTTAGCTTTGACCTGGAAATGTTCCCTAAACATGTCAGCAATAGCTTTTGGCTCACCATGTTCCCCAACAGTCGAAGGAAGACTCGGTTTGACATTAAGTCTATTTGTACACTTCCAAAACTTATTAAAATGTTTAGACTGACATAAAGTAGCAGAGAGTCCATTTTAATCTGTTCTTGATTTTTGGTGTTCATTACATATTCATTATATTTAATTATTTGAGCATTAGTTCTGTCCCCCAAATGACATTATTTCTACCTACATTTGGAATATTTACTTTATTATGATAACATTTAAATTACAATTTATTATCAGTGGTAAGTGATCCGAATAGTATACATTCATGTCAATATTTACATCTACAACAGATTGCCACGCCGCTTGCGTCACAATACAGTGATCAACCACCTTCGACAACCGTGAGCATCACTCACAAAAGTAAATGTTCATCTCCAGTTCCAGGATTTCACATCTGCACAAACCCATTTCTGGTCGTCACAAAAACACTTCAATTCATTGTAAAAAAGTTCACTTGGATGAGCATTGAAATCCCCCAACATAAAAACGAACTCGATACAGTTACTCTCAACTATGGCACTTATTTCACCTAGACATTCCGCAAACAATGGCAAGTATCTAACGAGTTCGTAGGCATATACACCAAAACACAAGTATAGAACGATCACTGAGCGTACCTTTAATAGCCGCAATGCGGGGGCTACTGCACTTCAGCACTGAGACCGTACTGAACAGACCTTTGCGCCATAGAATTGCCACCCACCGTGCGGCCGCCCCTCAGGATGCCAGCCGAAGTCCGTATACTCGAAGTCACGCTGATGGTGTCAAGATATGGAATTTCATGAGGCAATAGCCATGTCTCTTGAAGTGCTATGTATCCGATGTACGACATAGGTATTTTATATTTTCCATAGATGTCTTTACCGATTTGCAGTTAAAACTCACGAGCCTCGTATTATTATCCATTGTCACTCTGCACTCTCAACAAACACAAAGTAAGTAAATAAATATAAAAGTATTAAGTATTTAGAAGGTTGTGGCTGTTTCTTACTGGTGTTGGATTGGATAATGCTATTTCCCGTTATATTTCTCACCTCGTCAACTTTTAAGTTAAACAAAGCGCCTGTATGTTATTCCTTTTGGCCAAAAATCTTCACTAAGTTTTGTAGTGATTTTCAAACGTAGCTAGATATTATATCATCGTCTTAAATCGTCCCAGCACCCATGTAAAGCAAAAGGCCTTCCACATAGCATTGATCTGGAGATTGGGGCGTAGCTTACCACATGGCCAAATGTGCAATAGCACTACCACCATTGTAGCAGGACTAATGGCTTATGTGCCTTTCAAAGTAAGAAATCAACTTTCTTTAGGACAATCAAGTGTGAATCACCTGATTGTCCTAAAAGATAGTCGACAATGTACTAACCAAAGTTGAAAAATCTTCCACGATATGGTATACATCACACAGCGATATTAAACCAACGCTCTGACCACTTTAATATCATCATCAAGCTCTTAGCCTACCTGTAAAGGGAGACGAGGACTAAGTCGTCTACGCGGATTGGCCGACTTCACGTACAACCCTTGAATTTACGTTTCTCACGATGTTTTCCTTCACCGTAAGAGCGCCGGATAAACGTAAATAAATAACGAAAATTCTAAAACACATTGGTGCGTGGCGGATTTGAACTTACACCCCCAGATTGGAAGGCAACAGCCCACAACAATAATCCTCCGCAGTAGTGATGTAGTGAAGATTAACTAAGACTACTTTATTACCGCACCGAGAATGATTTCAGTAGAGCTAGTTTAAACAATTTATGATTTTAAAAGATTTATTTCATTTTCCAACGTGACTGATGTCATACTTTCAATATAACAATTCAATTTATCCGTCCAATAATATTTTTGCAAAGCTTCAGCGCAGGGTGACGAATCCGGCAAACAATTGGTTATTCACCACATTTGGAGCGCATTATTCACGAAATGCATTTACTGGGTGTTTGAACCGCCGCCTATTTGATGTTGGTACGATATGAGAATTCTGTTTGAGAAAAATTTCGGCTAAATAGTAATAATCGTTTCGTTAATCTTATTCTTATTCTCAAAAGATAAAACATGACACTGATTAAAAATACCGTGAAGATACCTAGCATCTTGTATTGGTAGGTTTATGTTTCTGAAACTAAATCAAATCTTGCTGGCAGGTGCCTCCAAAATAGTTATCAAGCAACCAGTTCTGACTTATCCAGAACCAGAAAATTTATAATTTAATTTGGGTGTACCACATGTATTTATTTATAAATCTGTAATGGAAGTAAATACTGGAACACTGAGTTTATCTAGGCATGCGTCCGACTTTCCACCAGATGACTAAATTGACTGTTTTTCTTACTTCATTACATGAACAGCACTGAATTACACACCGTCAGTTAACACCTATTATGGTATTGCTGACAACATAGCTTTGCTTGCTGTCAACAAACATACAAATGTTCAATTCGTGACAGTGAAAAATACTATCGCAACCTAACCAAAAATACTAAACAAGTCGTGATTACAAATGCAAAATGGTTTACCTAATAGCAAATGATTGCAATCAACTCGAGACATTTGCGGGATTACGTTTCATAGGAAATAAGACGTCGATGAAATGAAGTTATTATGTAAAGGTATTTACGTAAAGGAACTGTATGTTCAACTCGGAATGTGGTAGAGCATTGACTTACAGCAATAGAAGCCAACTTTCGTGTTGATGCACACATTTGTCAAATAATGAACGAGACTGTATTACCTCTCTAAACGGTAGTATGATATTAAATAAAGGCGGAATCTGGATGTTGCACACAAAAACATTTCAATGAGGATTAACACAATAGTATATACCTTGTTAAACTAAGTA
>PQWD01012440.1:0-10595 GCA_019425675.1 Leucinodes orbonalis
TCAAATATGGATTGTTACACCAACTATTGACAATAATGAAGGTATTATTGGGACGATGATCACAAAATTATTGACCAGCAATGGTAAACGTTTAAATTCAGCGAAAATTTTTGAAAGGTGACAAAAACTTATATATCATGAAAAACAGTCATGTCCAAAAAGTAAACATAGATAAAATTAGTATTACAGCGACAGATGTTGTGTTGAAACATAAAAGCGGGGTTGTTATTCAAATACATGCAAAAAAAGAAATAATTCTATCAGCAGGATCAGTTTCGACGCCACACATTTTGATGTTATCAGGCATTGGACCGAAAAGTCATTTAAATGAGAAAGGCGTCCAATGTATTGTTGACTTGCCGGTAGGAAGAAATTTACAAGACCATATAATACTGCCCTTTACTTTTTAAAACCAATTTACAGATTCAACTTAAGAATTTAGATATTGTTTCATTTTTGTTGCAATACATGCTGACTAAATCTGGACCTCTTACTAACATAGGACTAACTGATTTCATGGCATTCATAGATACAAAAAATAAAACAGACTATCCTAATATTCAATTTCATCATTCCTACTTCACTAAAAACGATAATTTCATGTTAAGGTCGTATTTTGAAGGGTTTGGTTATAACAGTGATGTAGTAAATATGCTTATAGACATTAATAGAAAAACTGATTTCCTTGGTATATACCCAACATTATTGCACCCTAAATCTAGAGGGGAAATAAGATTGGAAAATTCTGATCCTAAATCATACCCTAATATAAAATCTAATTATTACCAAGACCAGGACGATGTAGACACGTTATTACAAGCAATTAAATTTGCAATTAAATTACAAAACACAGCAACATTCCAATCTATGAAGATAGAGCTTTTGAACTTAGATTTGCCCGGTTGCAGAAGATATTTATTTAAAACGGATGAGTATTGGGAATGCTATATTCGTCATATGGGAACATCAATTTATCATCCGGTAGGAACAGCTAAAATGGGTTCGAAGAATGATAGAACATCAGTTGTAAACCCTAATTTGCAGGTACATGGAATTAAAAATCTAAGAGTTGTGGACGCAAGTATAATGCCCACTATAACTGGAGGAAAATACTATGGCACCAACCCTAGCTATCGCAGAAAAAGCTTTTGAAATTCTTAAGAAAAGATATAGTTTAAAGGAGGAATTATAGACATGAAAGGTTTTCAGATTTTTATGGATACAATATTGCTGAGTTATGAAGATATTCGTATTGCTAGACAAATAGCAACCTAAAATACCTAAAATTTACGTGTATTTGTAGGTGAAAATTGCTAAAATGAAAGATAGATAATGCATATTTTTAGGGCTTTGTTATAACTAAACAACTTCGTTCCAAATTTTCACTTGCTTACATTCCTAGTAGGGAAATACTGTTACTACTAGAACCTATGTGTGCTGCATTATCTTGAAACTTTTAAAATGCTATTGAAATCAAAGAAACTACGTATAAAATAAATACAGTAGGAATTACTTTGTTAATTATTAGAGACAGTTATTATTCTTTTTTATAACTTTTGTATGCAAGCTTTTGAGGATAGTAACGCATAGAGGAAGTGGTAAAAGAAGACATTTTACGCGGGAGTGTGTGACACAAAAATAAAAGGATTGATATTATTTGAAGTACTATTTAATTTCACTGATCCCACTTGCATTGACAGGTTATTTTTAATAATGTGTTTAATTACTAATCATGTGTTGTTACTCTATACTTGTGATATATTAGTATACTATAACAACAAGCATGCAACGACCCCTGATGGACAATGACCTCCGTCAATGAAGATCAACGGGGTAGGTCATTATCCACTAATTGACCGCGCTGGATTATTAAATATTGGCAGATATCCAGAGCCTCGTGCGCTTTTCAGCAGAAAACAGGTACAGCAGATATGGTTAAATATCAATTCGTTTCCCTTTTTAAATTAATGTACTCGTAGTTATCTTGATCAATAACGCTCTTATCTCCAAAAACAAACATTTTCATTTTGTAGCAGAGCTTGAACTATGCCAGATGTCAATCAATATTTACGCTACATATTTGTTAATTATTCGATGTGTTCTATAGGTATATCCTATAGAACACACCGAAGTTAACTAAATTATCTTTCAGATAGACAATTCTAATTATGAATTAATAATTACAATACGGTTCCTTAGACACCTTAAGGGTATAAAATAACGCTTAAAAATAATGAATAGCTTTTCCTTATCAAAATGTGAGTTTTGTTGAGTATTTGATGAAGAGTTCGATGGCATAGCAGTTAGTTTGATTGACGATCTTGCAAATCGGGTGACCAAAAAATATTGTATCGAGTTATTTTGTGCTTCGCACGTTAAGCAGTTACCACCCTAGGATGGTAGTCATTAACACCCATTATCCAGGTACTGAGCTCCAGGCATTGGTCTCGTTTTATCTTATCTCTTCAAAACATGATGTATGAAGGCCTGTATCTCGTAGTGTGAGATTATAGGCGAAGTGATGATCATTAATTAAACTACTTGTATGTCCGCTGTGCTTGACGACTTTTGATTGCTGCTCGATACGAGATCTGTGGTTTCGAACCTTAGTACGGGGTGAACGCATATTAAGTCAATACATGCGATTTTTTCCATTTTGGTAACAACATTGTAAGGCTCAATCACCTGATTGCCTGAAACTATGATTCCGTTCTTCGGAGGACACGTTAATCTGTCGGTCAAATATAAACTTCAGAAACTGTAAGGCAGCTTAGAAACTCTGACAAAGGGGGCAGTCCGATTGTTTCATAATTTGACTGTATAAGAAGTAGAAGTGTGACAGTAAGAATACCTATGATTTATTTACCGAAATGCCTACAATCACAAGGTAGCAACACAAAAAAATAGCTTGTCTACTAATAAATATTATCTTTTCCTATTTTTTTTTGTAACGCATCAAGAACCCGTATTCTCATGGCGCATTGATCAGTCGGCTGACTTCGGAGATGGCGTGACGTAAGTAATTAGTTATTGTCCAAATGCTAATGTTTACAACCAAACATCAAGGGATATTATAAAAGGAAATTCTTGTAACATACATTTTCAATGTTTAGTGCGTACGGGGACAACGCATAAGCATTCAGTTTTCTTATTATTTGTGAAGTGATACAGCAAAAAAGTGTTATACCTTATAGAAAGGTAGGATCTAATTAAGTTGATTAATTGTAGATAAGGAAGTTAAGTTTTACATTTATTCCAATAGTAGGATACATTTCGCCTATAAACAAAGTACTGCAGAGACAGTTATATTCATTTCATGAAACCGGGGAAAAGAAAAGGACGAGAGATGAGTATTCTTTATGTTAATGCTTACTTAAACCCACTTTTTCGTTTATATTATTAAAAGATATTGCAGTTTTAAAGCACCTTTAAAACTGCAATATCTTTTAAGATATTCATTCGAATCGAATGCTTTACAGGACTATTTTCATTTAAATTAAGTACTCGTGATGAATAACATATTTATTTGGATACATACTGATATCATGCTTATGAAATACCTTCGCAAATAATGCATAATTTTAGACAAATTTCGTGAGCAAAAAAAAGGTATAATGGACTTATCATAAAAGATAGATATATGCTATCGCGGAGTTGTTTTAGAACTTTAAAAGGGGAAGATAGTTTCATACATGACAATTGCGAAACATTAACCGTTTGCGGAGTACACGCAACCAGATGTGGTGTCTTAAGGGTTGGTAAATTACGAGGATAAATGAGTAAAACTGGTGTCAATACAGATTTCAAAATATTTCTCCTAGTTTCATTAACACTGTGTGAAAGTCGAACGCAAATCAATGGGGGCTTGTGTAATAACTATGCGTTTAATGTGCAGTCGTCTGTTTGGCAACTCTTAATCTCATTATGCAGCATTAACGCCAATTACGGCTCCATACATAAAATTACAATAAATTTTACTATTTATTAATTTGAATATTAATATCGACGGTGGCATGTTTAGGTTGACTTTTATATATATATGTAACGAAAAAAATATTATTATTTTAACTGACCATCATCATCTCAGCTGATTATACGTCCCCACCGAGTGGCACGGGCCTATCCTTAATGGGTGTATAGACCTTCGTCGTACACGCGAGCCCAGTAAGATAGGTAAGGGCGGGATACGTTTAACTGATATGAATGTTCAAAGCCCTCAGCTAAGGCTTTATGTTGCTTTACTTTGATTTGAAACTATTATGGTCATTGATTATTTGTTAATTGTTTACTAATAATATATAATACTAGCATACTTCTTTTTCCTGAAAAAGAGATAACTACAATTTCATTTACACTAAAATAAATTTAATCAATCTCTAGTACACAGTTTTTAATTTAATTACCTTAAACCTCTTCATTATTTTACATTTATAGAATATTGTATCAATAGCTGTTTTAACAATGATAAAGGAAATTGTACAAAAACGGACCATTTATAATGAACAGTTACGTACGTCCATTGCAATAATTTGCACTATCCTCCGCGAAATCGGATTGGCACATGCGCCGGCCACGTAGGTATACAATAGTGCTCGCAAGCCTATCATTGCTGATAACTTTTCACTATCCATCCTACATATAAGATTATGAAAAACCAACAGTTTTCTTCAAAACAACAGTTTTTCTTTCACACCGAAAATGCTTAGCAAACTTAGATGATATATCACATAAATATTTTAACATTGTGATTTTTAGTGTATAGGTAATATATTTTTTTTCATTTATAATGACAATTATGTGTGATATATTTAGTATTTGTATAATAAATTTACAGTGCAAAGACACAGCCCGTAATTTGCATAGTCTGTAGTTACATACTTAATCGGAAAGAGTTCTACTGGGTCTCAGTCTTATAAAATATAACACTTTTATTCTAGTTCGTATTAATTAAATATATATTTTTACTGGCTAAGTAATATTAGAACTTCTTAAATTAAATAACAGACTACACAGCTACAGTGCACCATAAATAATTAAATTAAATGAGAAAATACGAAACATAACACGCATTTTAGTTTATATTAAATTTATATGTACTTTAGACTTAAAAGTTATAAGGCAATTCTACAATTGTAATATTAGTATTTAGTGGCAGATAGACATGATAGTCTTGGTTTTAAAGATAATTTTAAAAAACTAACCCACAAACTGCAAACTATTAAGTCCTACAATTTAGCCTCACTCTGCGCTCTACAAGTTATTATTAACCTCTATTTCTAGATGGATGTGCAATAAACAGA
The DNA here is from genome assembly GCA_019425675.1 of Leucinodes orbonalis. Classification (NCBI taxonomy): domain Eukaryota; kingdom Metazoa; phylum Arthropoda; class Insecta; order Lepidoptera; family Crambidae; genus Leucinodes; species Leucinodes orbonalis. Next base: position 5,301 of record PQWD01012440.1, read on the forward strand.
ACAAGCGCGAGTCGGAATCGCCCGTGGAGGGTTCCGCAGCAGCAAGTAGCAAGTGTTTTTTTTTTACTTGGGCCCCTACTACAGCTTTAATATGAAAAATAGTGGTTGACCGTTTATGACGTATAAAAAAAAACTACACACCAGAAATAGTTCAAACTAAATTTCGTTGTTAGATTTTATGGTAATGTACATCATATATTTCATTTATTTATCAACCCATAGTTTAGAATTAGAGGGGGGGGGGGGATACAATTTTTTTAACTATGGAAGTGTCTCTCGCGCAAACTATTCAATTTATAAAATATTATATATATACCCAGATCATCCGTCCATCTGGTTGGGGGTCGGCCTACGCTTCGCTTTCCGTTACGTGGACGCCACTCGAGAACCTTTCGCCCATCGGCATCGGTTCTACGCACTATGTGCCTGCCACTGCCACTTCAACTTGCTAATCCTCTGGGCTATGTCGGTCACCCTAGTTTCTCCTCGGATATCATCGATTCGGATTTTATCGCGTAGGGAGACACCTAACATAGCTCTCTCCATAGCACGCTGAGCAACCTTGAGTCTATTCAAGAGGCCCTTAGTGAGCGACCACGTTTCACTTCCGTATGTCATAACTGGCAACACACACTGGTCAAAGACCTTCGTCTTGAGACACTGAGGTATTTTGGACGAAAAGATCTTCCTTAACTTCCCGAACGCAGACACAGATACGTACCGAATACAGATACGTACAAAGTTTGAATAGTGTAGTGCTTATAGTTTTGGAGAAAAAAGGGGTTGTATTATTCGGACGGATGGACAGACAGACAGACTTGACGAATTTATAAGGGTTCCGTTCTTTGCCATTTAGCTACGGAACCCTAAAAAGTGTGGTAAGATACGGCAACAGATTCATAAAGTACTTTATGAATCTGTTGTTTTACATTATTATTACTAAAGGGCGGACTTTGGTAGAGTTTTTAACTTGCACCGTAATATATGGATTTTCTCAAGATTTTTTTAATGGCCAATTGCATGTTTGGCCATTGAAAGTACAACTAAGTAATCATACAATCATTATCTTCTGCTCATAAAATTAATCTTGGAATTTGAAGCATATTCACTTTATTCTTTAGCTGCATGAAAACCATGTGAAACCATAACTTCCTTATTCTGATCTCCTTTATTGATGATCTCGCCATGAGCTAGCATAAAACTTCATCAACATCATCATCATTACAGCATAATATGTCCACTGCTTCCCCTAATAATTTTCGAGCAGGCCGATCCCTAGCAGTTGACATCGATCAACCCGCCAGGTTAACTAGGTCAACTTCCATCTGGTTGGAGGTCAGCCTACGTTTCATTATCCGATATATAGACGCCACTCGAGAACCTTTCGCCCATTGGCCATCGGCTCTACGCACTATTTGCCCTGCCCACTGCCAGTTCAACTTGCTTATCCTGTGGGCTTTGTTGGTCACTCTATTTCTCCTACGGATATCCTCATTTCGTATCTTATCGCATATGGAAACACCTAATTTACCCCTCTCCATAGCACACTGTGAAACCTTGAGCCTATTCAAGATATGATATTAATATTAGTCTATGAAAATTATAAATTTCGGTGAAAATCTTTTATAAACTGTACAATCTCCCCATAGCTATACTGTGTGGGATTAAAAAAATATATATTGTACACTTAGACCATTAGATCGCGGAGGCAATAGGGAGGGAGTAAGTTACCGAATATTAAAGAGCATTCCTCACGAAATATGAAGCAACCGATTGCCCTTCGGTCTATCGTTATAGGCTGAGGCCTTGTACCGCCTTGTGGCCGACCCACCGATGCATGCTTCCATTTCTCATTTAGTCCACATATTTGCTATTTCTACGTGTCGGAGGAAATTGATTAACGTGAAAACTAAGCATCACGTCAACAATTTAACAGTTTGCGAAATGTATGCTACCGTTCTTTGTTAAATTTATAGAATCTCTATATTTTGATTATCAAAATTAGTATATTATTTTTATTTCAAAATATAAATAATAATAACAAAAATAACGACAGGAATATAATTAATTTAATTGTATAATAATTTAATAAACCAGAAACGATTAAATGAAGAAAATGTTTTCTAATCTAAGTAAGAAAATTAAATGGTTAAGCTGGATTAAGAACCAAATTATAAACTTTAAAACAGCTGTTTTTAAGTTTATAATATGGCACACTTAGTGATTATAGATAACGTAGAAGATAATCTCATTTACTGCACTGATTTTTATTCTGCTTACAACAATTTGATATTTTAACAGGATCGACTCCGGGCACAAATAAGATTAAATAAGTAATTAAATAAATATCATGTGCCATGCATGATATATACTCGCATAAGCAACTGATAAAAAGAGACATATTCGAATCTCCTACGTCATGTCGGATGGATGTTGTAAGTTTTCTTCCCTTTTGTAGTCTGAAACAAATAATATTAGCGTAATCGTATGCAAGCATCTCATACAATATTCCACAAATGTCAACAGCAATATAACGCATTGTTTTTTTAATTTTCACGATGTACATTCTTAAAGCATTTAAATATGCTACAAAAAGAACTGTCACCTATAAAACTAATTGGACTACTTAGAGTATGTTTCGGCCTATGGTTAAGTCTCGAATAAATGGGCAAAGTCAAAGTAGAAATCTCATTAAACAATTCAAGCTTAGCACTTAGTAATTTTTTTATACTATAACAGGCAAACGAGCAAACGGCTCATCTGATGGTAAATGTCACCGCCGCCCATGTACATTTGCAATACCAGAGGGCACTGAAATGCGTTGCCGGCCTTTCAGCAGGGAATACGCTCTTTTTTTGAAGGTCGCCGGGTCGAATCGCTCAGGAAATATCTCCGGCAGCAACTGATTCCACAATTTCGTCGTTCGTGGCAAGAAATTACGACAAAAACGCACTGTCGAGGACTTCCATTCATCTAGGTGGTGAGGATGAAATTTTGAGTTTTGCCTCGAAGTGCGGTGGTGAAATGTAGCAGCCGGAACGAGTTCGAATAATTCCTCAGAACACTCCCCATGATATACGCGGTAGAAGATGCAGAGCGAGGCCACATCTCTACGCAAACCTAAAGCATCGAGCCGATCGGAAATAACCGGATCGTTGACGATCCGAGCAGCGCGTCTTTGAATGCGGTCAAATGGAAGAAGCTGGTAATGAGGCGCACCTGCCCAAAGGTGGGAGTATTTGTGCGCCTTATAAAGTTGCAAACGATGGCCCGACATGAAATATCGCTTCGACCTGTTGATTATACCAAGCTTCTTAGAGGCCAGTTTGGCTTTATCATCCAAATGACCGCGGAACTGGACACTGCTCGAAATGTCAACACCGAGAATTCCAATACTGGCTGCAGGTGATAGGGGAGTATCTTGGAATTTAGGCGATACGACAAATGGCGTTTTTTTGGCGGTAAACGCGCAAACTTGTGTCTTAAGGGGGTTAAACTGAACCAAGTTCTGACGACCCCAATCGGAGACCCGGTTAAGAGAACTCTCGACCTTAGACACAAGTTGATTTCGGCAATCAATGACGTCTTCCTGAGAAAGATTTGCACGACCGGTATATAAGGCATCATCTGCATAGCAATAAATGCCACTTATCAGTAGCATATCATTAATATGCAAGAGAAATAGCGTAGGCGATAGCACACAGCCTTGCGGGACACCAGCGTCCACAGATTTAGAGACCGAGCATGCACCATCGACAACGACTCTGATGCATCGATCTGATAGGAAGCTGGTAACCCATTTGCATAAAGTCTCAGGAAGTCCATAGGAAGACAGCTTAGAGACGAGTGCTTTATGCCATACCCTATCAAAGGCTTTCGCCACGTCCAAACTTGCAGCAAGCGCTTCCCCCCTGCTCTCCAAAGCCATGGCCCATCTATGCGTCAAGTACGTCAGAAGATCTCCAGCAGAGCGACCCCTACGGAACCCGTATTGTCGGTCACTTAAAAGCTGGTGATCCTCTAGATAACGCAGGAGTTGGCAATTAATGATAGATTCCATGATTTTGGAGAGCAAGGAGGTTATAGCTATCGGCCTGTAATTGGACGGATCCGAACGGTCACCTTTTTTAGGTATCGGCTGCACTGAAGCTGTCTTCCATGACTTTGGGAATACGCCAGAGGTGTATGAAAGTCGAAATAGCCGCGTTAGAACTGGTGCCAACTCAGGGGCACATGTCTTCAACACCACAGGGGGGATTCCATCAGGCCCACTCGACTTATGGACTTCTAGGGAAAACAGTGCTTTTCGGACTAAGCGCTGTGAGAATCGAGAATCGATAAATGGGGATAAATTGATGAACTAACATCAATTTATCCCTATTATGGAAGAATACGAATTTATTATTAAGTGTATATTCTGGACTAAACTGATTTACAACCAATCAGTACTAATCAGTTTTTCTTTTTACATTATTTTGTTAAAGTTGACAGTTAAATTACTTGTATGTATGTATTTAAGTATATATATTTAGGTTATTTGATTTTCTCTTGATCTCCTCTTCCATTATAAGTTGGTTGTCTGGAAGAAATTGAAATTTAGTAATAAGGTCGCCAATTGTACCTTTTGCCTGTGCCAAATCACATGTGAAGTATTTTATTTGATGTGTGCAATAAAGAATTGTCTATCTAATTGCCGGCGTTATGGAAGATGTAATTGTGTAGAAAATAAAAATAATATGGTAATTAATTAATATCTAATGTTACCATCTAATTATGTAACATGAGAACTTATCTAACAAAACACTCTACCGCGGGCCACAGACCCGTACAAGACACCAAATCAAAGGTCAAGTTGCTTACAAAATAGTGTTGTAAGGATTTTAGTCAGGATACCAGATATAATAACATTGACCGTTCACTGCAGTTGTGCAAGTTCCCACACTCCTGCGCAGTGGTGGTAGTGTTCAGTGCGCGGCGCGATGCGCGGAGTTGTCACTTGTCATACTGGTGCAGTGGTATTAGTGATCAGTGTAGTGTACCTGTTACTTTGGTACGTATAGTGATGTGATTTGTTTGGTTGGTTTTTTTCGTTTCGAAGTGGTTCGAAGTGGATATTCGGAAATCGGTGGGTAATTTAGGTTTTTTTAAATTTATTATTACATACCAATGACATTTTCATAACATGTACAAATTTAAGTGTTTTTATGTCTTTGCTTTCTGCTATGTATGTAAACATAAATTATTATTTAAAAATAATCCAGCACTTGTGATATATGTATTTGACTTATAATTTGA
>PQWD01012442.1:0-49258 GCA_019425675.1 Leucinodes orbonalis
TACATGATTTACACATCACCATTCAAATAATCAACAATAGTGATCAAGTAGTGAATGCGTATTGTGAATGTATGCAACATTTAAACTATCCTATTTTATCAATACCTATTTTAGTTCAATTTATATAACATCAATATTTTTATAGACACAAAGTTTCAACACTTCCACTGCTCTCCAGTTTTATGTATTTCATATTAATATACAGCGGTAAATTAAAAAAGAAACAGATACTTCAAACAATATTTTCAATATCAAACTGAAGAATATAATCAATATATTACACGTTTGCGCTAAAAATATAACAAAATACACTTATACGAACTACGCTCTACCGTGGTTGGTTAGATAGACAAATAAATTAATTCTATCGCATGAGAGTTACATCTTTTAACATTAGTTTTCCTAGAATTCAAACATTTAAGAACGCCTTGACTATGCACCTACGCCCGGGGGTTCGCCTCGGCCTGCGCAGCTTCCACAGGAACAAATAATTGACGCAACTAGCACATAACATCACATTATCGGAACAAACATTATACCCCGCTTTACACTCAAAGAAATGTAGTCAGCATTGACATTGTCTAAACGTTTGATCGCATTCGTTAATGTCGTCGAAGGTAACTCCACAGTTGCGGCACTTGTAATGATTGGCTTGTGCCGCCATAACACATACGATTATTTAATATTCTGTCTACTTATATAATCCTATAGACTGCTTTGTGATAATACTAGTCAACGATGTGTAACGCAAAACAATTATTTTTAGGAAACGTTAAAAACTTAGCTCCAAATCATTTATATAAATATGAGAAACTTATTAAAAATAAGATACAAAATACAGAAAATACAAAGCCGCTTTAGAATTTTGGCAGTTACAATAGTGCTCTTACTAATTATACGTATAAAAAATAATTAACCTAATTAGGCTAACTTTAAGTTACAATATGCTAAAGAAGCTGCGCAGTAGTGAATCCGACCACGGCCCATACTTAGTTCTAGTGTACAAAATTAAACCGCGACCATGTGACGTATTGCAACAAAAGCTAGTTTTACCATCTACACGAACATACCGCCATTAGTTTTAAAATCCGTTATGAGTTAAAAAACATGAAACGCAACATTTAGACTTTTAGTACTTACTGTCACAATATAGTTAGTATTTCATTTAAACAGTTCTATTTACTTTTATATGTTAACTTGTCAGAAAGAGGCCTCGGATACCGCCTTGGGGCCATCAGATATCGCCAGTCGAATATTCCTGCTGCCGGTTGTCGACCTTCTACTTACTCGAATGTAATTTCAATAAAATAGATCGACTTTATTGTCATTTAACTATTAAATACGCGAAAACATGTTAATCTCTAGTGTGATTAGGAAATCTGAATTAACCCACGGAACTTATTGAGAAAGGTTTCGTCCATCTAAACCGGTTATAGAAACGGTTTTTAAAAATATGGGTATTTTAAATTAAGTGGTAAAATTTTCTATCCAGGGAAATAAAATGAAGTTCGAGATGTATTATTCCGCAGCGTCCCGTTGTCTGCGGGCACACAGTACACTTACAGACTAAACGATATTTGGCAGTGCACAGTAACCGGTTTATTTAGGTTCCATATATCGTTCCAATTTGATTCCGCTCCGGAACGAAACTACTACACGAAGCACCAATGCAGCGTTTCCTCCCGCTTGCAATGTGAAGAGGGCGTTAGTGTAGCATAGTACATGTATGAGCGTAGACGGATCCCGGGCATGAAGCGCGTGACGTCAGCGGGCGGGCGCGGTGCGTAATACGTCACGCCGTTAGAATCCATTGCGTAACTGACATTACAATTATTTACCGAGTGCTACGCTACAGTAGCGGCTTCTCTGTTGTCTTCTCCTTCTTGTAATGTGTAGTATATGTATGAGCGTAGGCGGGTCCCGGGCAGAACGCGCGAGACGTAGGCGCCGTTGGAATCCATTGCGTCACTTGAGTAACATCACTGTTATGCTGCGCTACAGTCGCGGCTTCTCTTCAAAAACGCTTCCTTTGTAATGTGTAGTGGGCGTTAGTGTTGTGTAAAATATGTATGAGCGTAGACGGGTCCCGGGCAGGGCGCGCGTAACGTAGACGCCGTTGGAATCCATTGCGTAACTGACTAACTTTACTATTATGCTGCGCTACAGTCGCGGCTTCTCTTCAAAAACACTTCCTTTGTAATGTGTAGTGGGCGTTAGTGTTGTGCAGTATATGTATGAGCGTAGAGGGGTCCCGGGGCAGGGGCCGCGTGACGTCAGCTGGCGGGCGCGGCGCGTGGCGCATGCGCCGCGGCCCAACACTAGGGGCGCCGGGCCGCGAACACGCCGCCGCGGGGGACGTACCCCACACCGTTGTTGCCGCCGCCACCTGCACAATACGACTGTTACACTGTATGTGTGCACACGCGCACATACACATGCACGCACGCACATATACATGCACGTACGCACGCGCACGCTCACCCGCACATACACATGCACGTACGCACGCGCACTCACCCGCACATACACATGCACGTACGCACGCGCCACGTAGCACGCGCACGTACGCACGCGCACGTACACCCGCACACACTAACATTCTGATTTATTATTGACACTAAGTAATTACGTATTAACACTTTGTATTTACAATTTTAAAATAATAATATCTATAGCCAATATAGAAATTCACAAATTCCTCAGTGACTTCGAAACACTTCCATGAAATTGAATCATCAATCAATTAGTCCTTTCTAATATAATGCAATGTTCAATAATGTAAAAGGAGACCAAAAAAAGAAGATTATCGATATATTTCAATATGCTCTAGCATACAATAATAGACAAAAAAATATATATTTAAGCACACTTACCCTGAGCAGGGAAGGGCAGACAATTTGACTTTAAAACTTCTTCGTGATTTCCATATGCACAAAATTTCACTACTACTGTATTCGCCGATATACCGGTTATCTCGGCTTCATAGAACTGCAACAAGGAAAACTGTCAGTCACACCCCGATCAATACAATAACATCCATTGAATTGAGTTATTATTAGTTTAGGCAGTTGCCTACACTACTTGTGTATAGACGGCGTCGCATAAAAAGAGCGGGAAAATGGAGGGGGTAACTTTACGCGTAGTGCGCTATGCACACACCCTTCCAGTTTCACCCAACCTTCTTTTTGATGTTACACAGACTATAGGTTCGGTTTTATCGTAGCTAAATAATAACATCAATATGGACTCACATTATTATCCTCCCAGTAAAGCGCGAGACAACGATCGCCGACTTTCCAGTTTATATCAGCCACGCCGAGCATAGCACGCGCCTGTTCGTTGACGGCAGCGTTCTGGAAGCCAAGCAGAGAGCCGGGCAAGAAGGGCCCACCGCCCCGCATGGCGCCGAACTCCTGCGGCCGGGACCCGTACCCGTACTGACGGCCCCCATACCCCGCCTGCGCACTCAGGTAGTTCATATTAGGATACATCGGACTCTGCTGCGGCTCAATATAACCATTCGGCTGCTGTCTCCGCTGCTGGTACGTCTGCTGCTCCTGGTACTTTTGCACGTCGTTGTTTCGTCTGAAAGGCGGTATATCCTGCATGCTTTGGTTGGGAACATATTGCTTCGGTGGATAGCTCTGGTCTGGGTGGGGCTGGTAGTTGCGCTGGTCGTCTGCAGGCCTCGACTGGTTTGAGATCATGTTCAGATTGGCAGTAGCCTCAACCAAACTCTCCATAGCGGGGTTGCCACGGTAGTTTTGGTGCTGCGTCTTATTGTTCGACATGTTTCGGTCTCCCTGCATGTTCCTGTCAGAGTAATGACTAGGAGGCTGATTATGATAGTTATTGTATTGTAAATTCATGTTCATGGCTTGTTGTTGCTGCTGCTGTTGCTGCTGTTGTTGTTTATTTTTCTCCTCCAACTTTTTCTGAAACCTTGGAGGCTTCTCATTTTGTGATTGGTATTTCCTGTCTTCTCTATGAGACGAATGATGACTGTCATTAGAATAGTGTCCCCTATTATCAGATCTATGCCTGTTTGCGCCATCGTAACGTGACGTACCCTGTGAGCGTGAATTGTTTTTGGCATTGTTTTTATCTCGATTCCCATAATTCCTGTCACCTCTGTCTTCATTGTTTGATGTATATGGTCGGCTTTTGTCCTTTTCGGGAACATTAGGCAATTTATCTTCAAGGAAATCAAACAAGGAAACTTTACCAGAAGGCTTCACAGGAATGCCATCATCATCATTTGGCTCTTTATTTCGCCCTTTGCGCTTAGGTTGATCAGGCTCCTTTTTGGGTTCTTTATTCCTGTTCTCTGAATTATCCCTTTTTTGTAAAATTTTCAATGCCCTATCCACATTATTCTTAGTATATTTTAAAGCATTTTCGGCCTGCTCCTCAGAGAAACCAGCATCAACTATTTTCTGTACATTTGCATCCAGTAAAGGTTTGGTTCCACCGCCAAAGACCTGTAAATTATTTGCAAAGATCATTTTTACATATTTTAGAAGTTAGGTTAGATTTTTATGATTAGTTTTGATAAGACAATGTATTTGATATCAGATATATATAAATGTAGCAAAAGGCCCTACCTTTTTTACACCTGACAACCTCTGTGCCTCAGCAATTGCTCCTTTCCTCTGGGCCTCAAATTCAGCATTATCCTGCTTGGATGCCTCTTGGAGGCTCTTAAACTGTTTATCTAATGATAGTGCCTCTAGACGCTGCCCAAATGGAATCCATGGAGGTGGTCCACCATCAACACCTATTCCTCCTGAGAAATAAATAAAATTCAATTCAATTTAAATTATGTTTCTATATGTAGATCATAAACAATGACAGGGTTAAGATGGGGATGAGTTTGTTTGAGTGTACCCAAGGTAGTCAAACATTAATAAAATAGTGAAAGTGATAATGTTAAAGGGTCGGAATTTCAGAAGTTAACTGTACACAAGGATGTTCAAAGTGAAAACCTCATAGTGTTAAAAGAAATAATATTATAAGGTGATGCAAAACTGTGTGGTATAAAATGTTCATACAGCATCATTTTTGTTGGAAACTATATTATACACTATATAACAACAATGTTTGGACTCTGTATTAATAAAAAGTACTAAAAAATATTATTTAAACTTGACTTCTTTTAAAAAACAAGCAGTATCAACTTTACTTAGTATAAATAGGGAACAATCATTGTTGCACCAAACTGATTCATTTGCTATAATAGGGAGTGCTATGTGTATCATACAAACAAATTTTCATCATCAGTATGTGCAGTTTTCTTCTTTGAATCATAATAAAATGCATTTCTGGGGTTTTCACTATAATAACCATGAAAGATTTATTTGGAAGACACAAAAGTTGTGTATCAGAATCATAAGATAAGGTAGTAAGTAATATATTCCTACCTCCATCCTACAATCTTAAAATTTCGCAATATCTCGACTTTAAGACCCAAACGTTCAACGAAGTCTATATAATAATGGATACATCACAGATTTCCCAATACAGGAGATGGGGCAAGCCGCGTTTAAAGTGCGACAAATGTAAGCTCAACGAGCATACACTAACTGCCAGTTTACGCTCTGTGAGACGAGTCAAGACGCATGAATATTAGAAGAAATTACGGTTTCTTTTCCAAAATGCCATCCTGTGCAATTGTAACATGCCATCATCGCAATCAATCAGTAAATTTACCAAGAAATATAATAACTTTTCACAGTTAAGAACCGAAAAGAAATTGCGACACTGGGACTGCCTATAAACTTGGCGGCTTGTCCAGTCTAATTGTATATTCGGATGTCCATGGGATACACCAATGCAAGTGCTATTGATACACTGACTTTTAACATAAATAGGATAATGTTTATTTTATACAATTGTTTGTTTGATTATGTTGATATTAAAAGTAGTTCAAAACATCAAAATAATGGTTGTTATAAACCATGGTCTTATGACCATGTATTAATTCATTGGATATATTTAAATCTTTGGAAGGACTTTAGTATCATTATGTGTTGTTATTGTTTTTTTGGAGGTGGGGGGCGAAGGGGGGGACACAGGGAGCCCCCCTGCATAAGAAGGGGTTGTAAAATTAGTAACACTTTTGAACCCAAATAGAATGTTGGGTCCCCTAATTTGGAAAGAGGCGGCTGAGATAACCCCCTCTCCCCTTAAAAAAAGGTCAAAATAAGAATTCATAACAAAAACGATCATTTTTATAAAAAAAAACATTGCTTCTGGCATTTTGGTCACAGTTCTAACCTAACCAAACCTAATTATTATATTAGCACAAAATAGTGGATTAAGTTTTGTTAATGAGAAATTAAAAAATACTAAAACTCTTGTTTTTCTATATTAAAGCCGTGAAATGCTACTTAGCCTATTTTTTAAAAGTAACATGGATAATTGCAAGAGAATAGCTACATTAACAATATTTATTTACTAAATAAAATTTGGTCAAAATTACTCAATATGGCATAAAAAAAACCTAACCACTCCTGTTTTTCGCAAACTTTTTTTTTTCTTGAAAAGTATTAGTTTCGCAGATTAAAACTTCCAAGATTAAATTATATCAAGATATATTACCAAAAAAAAGAAGCTGCTAGCCACCCGTAATGATACTAAAACAGCCAAATATTTTATAGAAAACACTGCCCTACCCTAAATGTGTGGAAGTCAATGTACCACAAGGTTATTAAAATCTTAACAAAATAAATACTTACCCCTAGTATGCTTTGCAAGACTACGGTTCAATTCCCACTTTTCTATCATATGAGATACTTTCCCACCCAAAACAGTTACAATATTAGGTGTAAGCCAAACAACCCCATGGTACACCTCAAGTCCTTCATGATTGAGCAATAATTTGGTCCCCGGGGGGGTGTTAATACTGAGACTTGAAATAGGACTGATCTCTAAGCCTGTGCATGTAGATTTTCCATCGTGCAAAGTCAATTTAAGCATCCGCGGCGCTGAATTCGATTCTTCATTCGCTTTTGGTGCAGACACATTCCTGATTTTCTGAATTTGAACTATAATCGGCTTTTCAAGTTTAGAAGGATCTTTCGTAAAGTCTTCAGGAAAGGAAGCATCGCCAATATCCCTCAAATCGAACTGAAAAACACGATTAAAGCATTCATATTTATTATATTATATAGACAATAATTTCAGTATTTTTTTAACTCGCACGTTTTACTTACATCTAAAGCTCTTTTGCTTATTACATTAATATCTTGTATTTGAGTGTTTTCGCTAACAGTATCGATGCCTTCTTGAGTTAAGTGCCTGGAAAAACCACGCAATTTTTAATGCTAAATGGGACAGAAATTGCACAACACAAAAAAAAAATTGTTATAATTACCAGCCTAACTCCTTAAGATTTTCTAGGAGAGACATTTTGGCATTTACAATATTATCATATCATGACTTAACGCGAAATTCAATGATACAAATAATAGGAAAGAACTCAATCCCTCAGGTCAGACATACGGTGCCAAATGACATGACAGACAGCCAGTGTTGCCACCTCAGTTTAAAAAAAAGGCTTTTTGAGAAGTTAAAAAGAGCTAGATAGGGCTAGATTGAACGTCAAAAGATTTTCTTTTCTAAAAATGCGGAAACAATCATGTCATGAAGCCGTTTTTTTTTCTTAAGCGTCTAAAAAAGACATCATCATGACCGATGATATAGCAAAAAAGTACTTGTAAGCATGTCGAATCTTCATAATTTGGTAATATTTTCAAGACAGTGAAAAAGAGCTAGGTTGTTCTTTTCGGGCTAAATCGTTAAAAAAGGAGTTCACCTATGCTAAAAAGTGCTAGATCTAGCTACAAAAGGGCTAAGGTGGCAACACTGCAGATAGCAGGCAGGCCCACAGAACATTATTTTGTATAGATCACAGTTATTCACAGGACGGAAAAACCGCAGATTCAAAATTCTTCAATCATCATCATCGTACTCATATTATTTTTTTGACGTTTTTCTCATAGAATAATAACTAAAGCTATCATTATTCTATGGGTTATCCATAGAATAATGACAAGCTATAGAAGTCAGCTCTGTGAGTAGCTATCGGTAGCTGGCGATGTAACCACTTCGATACTAATACAGTTTTAATCGTATGGTAGATGAATACAAAAGATACTTTCCGAATTCTTATTTTACCGCTACTTCTACAGCTTAGTTCTATTGCTATGCACGCTAATTTTGTAGGCATACCTATCCCGATCCTTAATATAAATAAATCAATGGCGGGACTTCTTTCGTTAACAGACTCGTAAGTCTAAACTAATAGAACCAAATGCCATTTCAACTTGTTATTGTACGATTCACGAAAGAAGACTATGCGCAGAAGTCATTTTTTAGGTCCTATGAGGTACGGCAGAGGGCGGGAGTAATATTGTAAGAGCGGGGCAACCCATTGGTCTGCGCGCTTCTGAGGATAAGGTTGCTCTATCGCTATTCGTCTATTGAATTTGGCGCGCTGACAGTACTCTAGAATACAGTCGGAAGGAAAACTGTTTTGTTGCATTTATTATTTATTGTTTTTTTTTGTTAGCATTCATTGAAACTCTATGTATGTTGCTTCGAAAGCCAGGCGAGAAGGATGATATATGAGTTTAAATATATTTTGTAAGTAGACTGTTGACAAGGTTTCGCAAGTCTTGCAACTTTGTTGAAAAAATAAATCAATATATCCTTTAATGAATCTATAACAGACATATAAAAAAAATATCGATTAATTTGAATAGAAAACAGAACCATTAGATATATTTTGAAATACTTGTCGGTACTTTGCTGATATTATTATCCCATGATTATTTGTTATATTTCTACATGATTATTATATTATTATTTTTATGAAGAAAAAATATTGTTTCACTATCATTAAAATATTAATTTCCTTTTACGCTTAAAGAAATACTCTATAGATAAAATTTTCATAGAACATGGTCAATATTCTCCGGGCCTCCGTAAAAAGTTATGTAAGTAGCAAAACGTTAGTGGATATTAAGCAGCGTCATTAATTTATAAAAGAAAAGTAATCTAATGGAACAAGAATGGAAAAAACTATGTGACAAAGTAAAATTTGAGCCTGAATTATGTTTAATTACATAGGTATCTTTTAATCTGAAAATTATAATAGAATTTGATTATATGAGTTAATTAAATAAAAATATTATTTTGATGTAGTATTTTGTCATTAGTGTACATGCGCAGACGGCCGCCATTTTTGTCTTCTTTTTGGTGAATCGTACTATACAAATGACATTAGTAGAAACACGCTAACGCTATACATGAGCATTTCCTACTCTCACGCATTTTTTTAGTCGTTTGCTAGAAGAGTACAAAAGATACTTTCCAAATTTTAGCGCTACTTCTACAGCTTGTTATTCTATGGTTTGTTATTGTCAAATGTCATCTGTCACTCACCGTTCTAAGCCATTGACCCAAGTAAAAGTAGAAATAAGTACAAAGTTGATAGTGTTATTCTTAACTGGCATATCTCAAATCTTAGCAATTTAATTGATAAGATTTTGTCACTATATAGAACAAAGCTGTTACGAGTACAATTACTATTATACAATTTATTACTGTGTAACGATGTCTTTGGTAAGTCTGTCAATTATCAAAAATCTAAATAATATTAATGGCCACGTAAGTAGATATTCAAATAATTGGTTCATCAACGAGATGCCTATAATATATGTATAAAATTGATTTTATGTAGACAAGCTTGACTGTAACTATATAATAGATCCTTTGTATTGTTTATGATAAGATTGGTTATATGCCGGCTTATTTATGATTTAATAACCATCATATTCAACCTATGGCTGTCCACTGCTGGACATAGGTCTCCCCCATTACCAACCATACTACTCGATAAGTATCTGATTGCATATATATAGGTAGAGTGTGTATCCTGAAAGCCATGATTACTGGGAAAAGGGGTATTAAAGTGACAATCATTTTTTCCAGTCAAAATCCAAACCTTACATTTTAAACTCACTTGTCTTAATTACAATATTTTATTTCAGACACATATATTCAATGTTGAAATGACATGTGAAGGTTGCTCAGGTGCTGTGGAGCGGGTGCTAAACAGACTAAAAGGTCAGGGTGTTGATAATATTTCAATAAATATGCCAGAACAAAAAGTTTCAGTCACTTCTACACTCAGTGCTGACCAGTTATTGGATGTTATTAAGAAGACAGGAAAGAAAACAACATATGTTGGAATTCAATAAACTTTATATTGGCATGAAAAGGTATTAATATAAATATTATGTATGACTTATTTTATATTCATCATTTTGTCAGCTCAACAATCAGACAAACCTCTTTGTGATTATTTAAGTAAGACAATTTGTATATCTTCAATTAACAAAATATTTTATTATACTATCTTGGTTATTCAGACAGAACCTAATAAAATATATTATCTAATGTGAAATGGAATAAAAATATTAAATAGGTACATTGTTTTTGTTACATATTTGTTTGAATCTTAGGTAAACAATAAACTATAGATGCACAATCACAAAAAAATATCAACCAAAAATGAATGAGCCGCTTGACACATATGTTGACTTATTGTTATATTTATGATATAAAGTTATTCATTAAAATGTTGACCTTAAGGCGTCGTTAAAAGGGTACAAAATCAAAAACACAAGCATATGACTATGCCACTTTGACATGTAGCGAGGGACATGATATTGAATGAAAATTTTGCCCAACTGTCACAATGGGCAAAATTTTGCTGCATACACTTTTTGAGTGAGATTGCGCATCTAGTTAGTTTATTGCTTATCTAAGGCTTGAATTTTATATACTTGTTGACTTTAAAGTTGTTTACACAGTATTTTAATAAATTAAATATTTTCAACTGTTTGGTTTTATTAAATTAAACAATATGTATACATCTCTATACTCATGTATCATTTATTAGTACTTATGACATCTTCTAAAGTATTAAGTCTCAAATCTACAAGATCCACTGCCTCATGAAGAGCATTCAAGTGATCAACAATAGCATTAACAGTTGGTAATATATTAGCACAGTCACATTCCTTGATTTTGCCCATACTATGAGTAAATGTCTTATTGGTCTTCATTTTCTTTAGAACTGGTTCCAGACCTAGCTTTTGAGTTTCACTTAAAATTTTAAAGCCACAGTTAATCGGAAAACTTCTTTTTCGTCCAACCCATTCTATTGTGCCACTTGTATAGCATACATCTGTCTCTTTTAGTTTTATCATTCCAAATAAATTATCATCTACTTCATCATTATCTACTTCGATTCCTATAGATTTATTAATTATGGAAGGTATTGTGTAAGAAGCAGGACTAGGAGGGGACCGGGGTATATGGCTTATATTGCCAACACTGAATGAGCTTCCTTCATGAAGACCAGAAACTGTGGTCTTTGGAAATGACTTTGGTGTGTTTCCAGGATAAGATCTATTTATAAATGTTGTTTTTTGAGGTGGAGGCCTTGCATCTTCATTTATAAGGGTGCTATTTGCATTTGGCTCCTCATTGAAACTGGACTCAATTCTCCCAGATTCTTGCAGTGAATCAGATACATCATCAAGGTGTACAAATGTAGTAACAGGATACTTGGTGCTATGGTAGCACTTATACCAAGTTCTTGTGCCCTGATTTGTAATTAATCACATTAATACTTTGCTTCTTACACTAAACTAATAAGAAGCAGATCTTTTCAATGGGTAAAAATTACAATTCTCTCTGAAATCAAGTTTTTGGAGAGCTATTGTGTAATTTGTTGTAATGGTTTTCAAAGACCAGACCTAAACAAGAAATGAAATACTTTAAATAGGTACTCTGTAAGCTGTACAACTTTATTACATTGTAAACTATTCTAACTACATATTAAGAATGTACAATATAATTGACTCAAAATTTCTAATTTTACTTACAATAGTACTAAGTATAATATCATAGTAATAGTTTATTCAAATACCAAAATATACAACAAACTATATAAAATTGAACACTATCTTTTTTTGACAACCTGGTATCTCCCTCTTGAACCGGGTGTAAGTTTTGAACTTTGAGAAGTAGTTTTAGGCACAGTTGACTGATTTTCGGCAACATTTTCTTTTGATTCTGATGAAAACTCAGTGAAATTAGTTTTCCATATAAAAACCTGCAAAACAATTTGTCAGTAAAATCTGCTTGAGGAATAAAATACAATACCTATTCCTGTTTCCCTTTAAATGTTACATATGACAGTGCTGTACATAGCTTTTCTTAATTTTTATCTAAGGACTATTGGTCCTTAGATAAAAATTCATTAACTATACAATTGGATACACCACAAGCTAATGAAGTTTGTATAGTGCACAAATGCTGTACTTAATTAAGCTTGGAGTAACACACCCCTTACTAATAAGACTAAAACTTATTATGAAAAAAAAAGTAAACTCAATCCAATCTATTTTACTTAACACAAATAACAGGTACTGTACATAATTGTAATAATACAAACCAATTTATCTTCCCCTGCTGAAGCAAATGTATCACCACTTGAAAAATTCACAGCATTTACAGCCCCACTATGTCCACTTAATGTAAATATTGGATGTCCCTCCAACAAATCTAAAATCTGTAAAACAAAATCCATTATTCTCAATAGCAACTTAAATGTAAAAAAAAACCATATACAATAGATGAAAGTACCTTCATTTTCCCATCTTTGCTAGATGATAGAATGAAGCTGCCACTTGGATGGAAGGCTAACTGTGTCACTGCATCATTGTGAATACTAAGAGCAGAGACCATGATTAAATACAACATTTATTTTACATACAGTCAAAAGCAAATATTGCATAAAATTATATATTTTACCTATAATACTGTACAAGATTGTGTGTTCTGATGTCATAAAGCTTGATATTGCCTTGAGATGTACCTATAGCTATATAACAACCTGACGGATGCCAAGCCAGATACTGACCATGGCCCTTTTGATTTTTATATGTGTGTATACATTCTCCATTATCTGGATTCCATAGTTTTGCTGTTTTATCATCAGAACAAGAAGCAATGACTGAACCATCATTAGACATTCTAGCACATCTCACCCAATTGGTATGGCCAACAAAAGATGCTATAAACTTATGTTTATCACTAGACCAAAGTTTAACTATTTTATCATCTGATGCTGTGATGATCTGAAATGTAACAAAAAATTGTTACTATAGCAACACATATAAACAGGAGTAAGCATGTTTTCTGAAATATGAAGCAAATATATATCTTGCATGTTATAAGAGTGTCAGTGACTCATTGTGGGTGCACTGTTTTCTTCCAATCTGGAGAGTGCAGGTTCAAACTTCGCCACATACCAATGTCTTTTCAAAATAATATGTACATTTTATCAAACCCCTGTGACTTCATGTACAATCTTTGAATCTTATTGACGCACTTTTTGCGTATTGACGCACTGGGCCCATGTGGACAACTAAGGTGTACACACCCTATATGGGTAACTCATGCACCTTGGTGGGCACATTTAATGAGCTGATGATAATGATGTTGTTGAATTGCTAATAATAAATAAATGCGTATGATTAGATCAAAACTATTTCAAACCTTAGACCCATCTGGACTAAATTGTACGGAGCGCACTGTTTGGGAATGAGCCTTAAATACACCTGTACTGCCAGTAACAGTAGGAACCCAGAGTCTCACTGTTTTGTCTCGTGATGCCGACGCCATATATTTTCCAGACGGAGAAAATGTCACATCCATTACAGCTTCATCATGCCCTTGGAATCTGTAGCTGCGCATACTACCACGAAGGTCCCAAAGCTTAAAATGTTAGATTTATTAAGATAATTTGATTGCATGGTAAAACCATTACTATATATGTATTAATATATATATGAATGAATGTATCATTCAATTCCTACCAAAACACTATTATCCAAAGAGCTAGTAGCTAACTGATGTTCATTAGGGCTATAATGTATAGCCGTAATGCCATTCCGATGCCCTTTTAACTGCTTCTCAAGAGACGGTTCCAAGCTTGTAACTTTATTATCCATGTTTATGATTATACCTACATACAATTGAGTTTAAAACACTCCAAATAATATAATCGTCGAATTCAATTCAAATTCGAAATTGCTCGTTCAGTTGACATTTGACAGGAAATATAATAACAGATACCATAGACAAAAACTAAGGACCTGTTTCTACCGACCGCTACCGATTTGAAAAAATAATGTACCGATTGTAAGTCTTAGTTGTAGGTATGTATATTATTAATTCAAAACATTTAGCTTTACATAATAAATTTATTATAAAATGCTCAGATCAATAGCATCATCAAAATGAAAATTTAATTAATATAGTATCAAATTCGTTGGTCACTCCCTAAAAAATTTGGATAAAAATATTAAGAGAAACCTAGGGAAACAAACTTTGTAGAAAAAAAAATTGAACTGATACATTTGTCTTTGGAGAATTTAACTATTCCGAAATTCTTTTCGCCAGACACGAGGTATTTTTGCTATTTTGAATGTTTTTCTTGTTAATGTGATCATTAAAGAAGCTATTAGTTAAATGTTTTACCGTTACAACATTGAAAAATTATTGTAATACGTAAGTGTAAGTTAAAAAAAGTACCAGCTTTTATTGCATACCTTCTAGAGCACCGGGTGTCATTGCGTTTTCTTGTTTTAGACTTTTGCAATAATTCAAAAACTGAATTCATACGTTTAATTTTTGTTTTTATTTTTAATGCAGGTTAACTGAACTCAATAATATGAAGAAATAGAATAATTTATGGGGAAACGATTTTTGAGGACAGTGGGTGAGTATTAAAGTTCCTTATTTTCTTTTCTTTGTATTGAAATTTATTTTTGAATTTAATATATAAATAAATAAAGCTCACGTCTTGGTCCCAGAGGGCAGAGATGATGGAACGCCACTTTGCGCGGTCCTGACATACTTCCCTAGCTTTATAATATATAATAATTCATTTTTACAATATTACAAGCTGTTTGTAATGATATTGTGAATATACCAAAATATTTAATTCTGAAAATCACTGGATATAATTTCAAATGTAATCAAACCACATAAATATTTTTTAATGATTGTTTTAGTTGCAGTTTATTCAGGCCGCCATGAATATTGGAGCAGCTGGTGGAGAAGTAGCTGGGGGAAGTAGCTCTTATAGCTGACGATTTAAGTAGAGCTGTAGAGCTAACCCTTAACCCTACTGTCTCCCATGAGGCTCGTAGCCAAGCATATAATGCTTGTGAGAGGTATGAAATACATTTTATTTCATGTGAATTTATATTTTTTTATTATATTAATACTAATTATTCAGTGTGTAAAATGCTTTATTATTATTAAAAATATGATTTTCTACTTTAAATCAAATGGGCTTATAGATTTATTGTGACTTGTAGCTTCAAGGAGAACTCCCCATGGTGTGCCCAAGCTGGACTTCTTCTGGCAAGTGGAAATCAGTACTCTGCTGTTGTCAAACATTTTGGATTGCAGTTGATGGAGCATACTGTAAAGTATAGATGGACTCAGATAACTCAGGCTGAAAAAATATTTATTAAGGTGACTATTGATTCCAATGAATTATCAATTCTACAACAATTTGGTACTAATCTGTTTATTTTTCCTGCTATTCAAATGTTTTGATAATGTATACAAATCTCAATATTGTTGTTGCTAAGCATTTTGTAAATTTATATTATAAGCAATTATCCTGATCCTCTCAATAATATATAGAAATTAATTTTATTGCAATGACTAATTTCAAATTTATTTATTTTGAAACAGAACTCATTTTCACCCTCATTAGACAGATTAGATTATGGGAAATTAGATAGACTATGGGAAATGCAGTAAAACAGCTAAGTAACTCAGGCACACACTAACACACACAGGGCTAGGGTATGACAGCCTTAAGTCCCACAAATACTATAATTTTAATACTGAAATTTATATGTAATACTAGAGTATTTCTTCATGAACACGAGAATGCTGAAGAGTTTAAATAAAGCTTTCTCAATTGATAAAAAAATAAATATATTTTTTTATGTTCACCAGGAAAATGCAATGAAACTTCTCTACCTAGGGGGCTGGGAAATTGGCCACTTAAATGATGCTCTCGCCCGTGTCATTGTTGAGATGATAAAGCGCGAGTGGCCGCAGCAGTGGCCAACTCTGCTTTCTGAACTGAGTGATGCATGTGCCCACGGTCATCTCCACACGCAGATTGTTTTGCATGTTTTTCTGCGTTTGGTTGAAGATGTTGCAACGCTACAGGTTTGTTCATACCATTAATATTTCAATAATGCAAAATTATTGATATAGATATATTTACATGCTCATTTCATAGATAATCTTGAACAATAATTATAAGAGATGACGTAAGGATTTCATCATATAATTTCTCTTTGTGGTATTTAATTGAACAAAGACAAAAAATGACATCTGAAGGGAAGTTTTAATAAATTTAAATATGTATGTTTAATTTTACTCCTGGTGTAAGTAGCTTTTATTGCAACTTTTATTATTGAATATTTTAATATGCCTTTTTTGATTTATTATTATTATTTATTATTAACATTGCATTTAAACATATAGGTAATATGATTCTGAAGTACAGCAAAAGGTTTACAAACTTTATCATATAGGTGTATATAGTTACATATAGGTAATAAAACAATATTGTTACAGACATTAGAGCAGCATCAGCGGCGTAAAGATATTTATCAAGCATTAACAAGCAACATGTCGGAAATATTTGCGTTCTTTATGCGCCTCATTGAGCTTCATGTCCAAGAGTTTAGAGAGAAGACTGCTGCTGGGACTACAATGCAGCTGCCAGTAATGGCAGGGTAGTCCAGGTAAATAGAATCCCACCAAAAACATTCTGTAAAAATCTAGCCAAGTCTCGATGGAGCTGCTTGATTATCTCTAAAAAGTAATGAAATCAAGACAAAGACGTGCCAAGTCTAAGGTTCCTTACTGCGATTACTTTATTATTATGGTTGATGTTGTGTGACTTGGCCAACCTTTTTGGTAGGATTTCACTTCTTTTTGTAGAAACTTGAAAGAAAAATTGGACAACCCATTGGGTGTAATGGTTGAGACGTCAGCTACTACACCAAGGGTTCCGGGTTCGATCCCTGGGCAGTACAAATATGTGTGTGCATGAACTGTTTGTATTGGTCTAGCGTGCTCGACTTGACGGGGGCACTACCGTGCCCCCGATTTTTGACATCGGACGATGCGGCCCACCATGTTAAATATATATTGTCTAAAGGCGGTATGTCGATCTCTTATAGTTTGGCTGGGCTCTTATGTTATCTAATTAGGGTCACCAGGTACTCCACGTCTTCGATTATTCAAGTTTTTATAGTTTTCCCTTTATGTTGCCATACAACTCTGTACCGAAGTTCAGCTCTCTGAGTTAATGGGAAGTACTAGTTCTATTTTGATGATCATGAGTGAGTGAGTGAGTGTCTATCTGTCGAAATTGCGAAACTTTGCTCTCGCTTTACGTCGGAATTAAATGACCTACAGACTTGAAATTTTCGATTTAAAATATGTTATTATATCTTACTAGATGACGAAAATTTTAGCGCTCTGGTATTATCCAAAGGTTCTCAAATTGGGGCCTGAAAATGCGGCGAAATGGATCCTGTAAAGGATGGTACGGCAGTGTTTGCTTTGCACTCGACTTGGCGGATTTCATTGCCAAGCACTTTGTTAGAAATAAAAATTCACAACAATATTTATTTTATGATTGAAATGCAATGCAGTAAACACAACTTTAATCAATCTATGTGGTGTAATAATAATAATCATTTATTCCTTACCACATACAAAGAAGGTTACACGTTAACAATTTGTTGACAGTTAATTTTATGGTAGGTTGACACCTGCACTAGGACGGATCCTGTATAACAAGTTATCAACCCTCCACCTCTAAATACATTTTGTATTAAAAACATAACCCATAGCTAGTAAAAAAATATTTAAAAATAAAGCAATTTAAAGAAATAAAAAAAGGTACCATACATACCAAATCAAGAATAAAGAAGAAGCAAAATTAATAGAACCAAAGCGCTGTGTGTGCGTGTGTTGTGAGTTTAGTGTGCGTGTGCGTGTTTGTTGTGTGTGTGTGTGGCGTATTTTCATGTGCGTGTTTGTAAATTGTGCAAGTAAGTTAATTTATGGTAATTGAGATCACTCAGTACTAAACGCAATTGAGCTTTGAGCCGAGTTCTATTCATACTATAAATTGGAGTTATGTCGTTGATTTTTCTGTAGAGATAAAACCATGTAAGAGATCTGGCGCCTAGCAAAAATGGCTTAAAGGATGGGACAGGTTTGCGTATACGCCTTTCCCTTGTGGAAGGTCGTCAGTGTTAATATATTTGTGTTGACGAAGAGTGGAGCAGAATACATAAAGCTGACGAATAGATAGACATTAGCCTCTTGGTACAACTTTTCAGTCGGATATCTTCTAGTTGGACAACATTACTTTTATAACTGCTCTTGAGCTCTCCCAACTCAATAGATGAGACGCAGCAGCACCACCCCATACGGGAATACAGTATGTCAGCACTGACTGACATAAGGCAAAATAAATATTCTTTATTAGTTTTGGTTCCGCAACGTCCCGTAAGCTTCGGAATATATGAAGAAGCCTTCTGGTTTTTTTGCAAAGAGCTCAATTTGTGGCTGCCATCTGAGATGTTGGTCAAGTATTATTCCCAGATACTTATGAGCCTGTTTGTTCTAACATGCTACAAAACCACTTAGAGTCAGAGTCAAAATCGGTGAAACAGCTTGAAACGTGTGCTCTGATGCCAAACCCTCAGGCTGTCTGTTTGCTCGAGATGTACATCTTACATGCATGTACATTGCTCGAGATGTACATCTCGAGCATTATTAATAATTTATAGTTTGCTACTATACCAAAGGTTCCGGTTTCGATCCCTGGACAGTACAAACTTTTGTATGGCTGAAAACATCTGTTTCGTATTGGTCTGGGTGTTTCTATGCATAATATTATGTAATTTATTTACAAAAAAGTATATACTATTTTTTCCCTGTTGTAGTACCCTTAAATAGATAATATTAAATAAATTACTTTAGGTGGTGTTATTGACATTAACTGGCTTTGTGGAGTGGGTGTCGACGAATCACGTGGTGATGAACAATGGACGCCTCCTGCAGATTCTGTGCATCCTATTGCAGGATGAGTCCTTTCAACTTCCTGCCGCTGAGTGCCTTTTGCAAGTTGTCAATAGGAAAGGATCAGTAAGTAATTTTAATTTACTTTTGTATTTAATTCTTATGTTCATGTGGACATATTTCGCAAATGTAGAGTAATAAATCTTCAATAGTTATATCAATTTAATTAACAAATATAACTGGTTTATTTATAATGTCCTAGAATCTAATTTATGTGCTTATTTTGAATACACTGATAATACCATTTGTGCAAACATGTGTTTATATGTTTTCATTGAGTCATTTTGTTACAGACGAAAGAACGCAAACCGCTTATGATTTATTTAGTGAAGATGCAATCTCATGTATCCACCGTGCACCTGCCAGCATAAATGCAGTAGATGAAAAACATTATTTGTTCCTAAAAAACTATCACAGGTATCTTTTTTTTAAGACTGAGTATTTGGGACACACTTTAAAATTTAAAAATCAAGCCATAACATTTGTCATTAACAGGTACTAGCCGGACTTTCGCAGCAGCTAACGTCATTATGGAGCAATGCGACCAATGTGGAAGCATGGTTCCCAGTTCTCATAGAAACAATGTTACTGGTGACGTCACATCCGTCGCTGACTCTAGCACAAATGGCCAACTCTGTTTGGCTCGCATTCCTCAAGCACGAGCAGATATCTAAACTGCCACACGTGCTGGCCGCCGTACCGCGCTGGTTGCAGGCTTCCGCCTAAAGTACTTAAGGTATATGTCACGATTAGAAAGTTAATTTATTTTTTGATACAGTGGAGTTTTTAATTATTGTTGTTTGTAAAAACAACTGTTGCAATACAGATAAAAATACATTTAGATTTACTTAGCAACAGTGCCCCCTTAGCACTTTTGGGGCTAGATCTAGCATTTTTTAGTATAGCTGAGGACCTTTTTCAAAATTTAGCCCGAAACGGACATTCTAGCCCTTTTTAATGTCTTGAAAAATAATGATAATAAGTACTTTTTTGCTATGTCATCATCAGTCATGGAGACGTTTTTAGATGCTTTAAAAAACGGATTCATGTTTATTTCAGCATTTTAAGTACAGAACATTTTCTAAAGCTTAATCTACTCATACTACTATTAAGTCCTTTTAAACTTCTCAAAAAGTCCCATTTCTAAAACTGAGGTGGCAACACTGCTTAGCAAACAGTAAAACGAAATAAAAAATTGAAACCCTTAAATGGCGGGCACGTTAAGCCATTGGCCCTGGCTTCCTGGTTAAAACACCAATCCATTGGCTCGCGTGTGTGTTATCGTCCAACCTCCCCATGATTGTGCTATCTGGGAAGACCAGCTCCCTGCAGTGAAATGTTGTATGTTAATGATGAACCCTTATTTGCATATATAGCACTGCCATTTTTTATTGATTCTCACAATTCGGTATTTTCCACCATCCGCAATAAATATTACATGTCGTTTCATTGTTCACTTTTGTTTATTTGCAATATTGTATTTTTAAATACACTGAAACCAATAATTATTAGGTCAAATAAGGATAGTGAGCAATGACGTCACATATAATAATCCCCATAACAAAATATATGTCAACGATTAGTGGTGTCAAATACCCAATTGGTGCATGTGGTTATTGTCGTTAAAAAGTATCTTTATTTCTAAAGGGCTAACAATAGCTTTACTCTGAATTTATTTTCAACATTACGTTTCTTCCAGGTCACATATCCGTCGTCCAGAATGAGCGGCGCAAATGACGCTGTTGCCTATGCTTGTTTGGACTATGACAGTGATCAAGAGTTTTACATATTTTTCAATCGGTTTCGTACTGAGATTTTAGACAGCTTTAGGTAAGATACGTAAAGCCTTCTTTTATTTTATAAATCCACTGAAAACTCGTACATGTTGATATTTTTGATATGGCGTTGTTATTGTATTTTCCCCTAATTTTAACAACTGAACAGTCTGCTACTTTACTGTGCCACTCTTAACAATTTTGTGGGTTAAGAATGGTCTTTTAACCCATAGAATCTTTAGTCGAAAAATATGGATTATAATAAGCCATTGTAACGTGTAATATGCTCATGTTTATGT
This sequence comes from Leucinodes orbonalis, assembly GCA_019425675.1. Lineage (NCBI taxonomy): Eukaryota > Metazoa > Arthropoda > Insecta > Lepidoptera > Crambidae > Leucinodes > Leucinodes orbonalis. The sequence goes on from PQWD01012442.1 coordinate 21,359, forward strand.
ATATGTCCAATAGCAGAATTGAGGCTTTCGCATTCGAAGGCCCGTATTCTGAAGTTTGATCTCTACTTGAGTGGAGTTGGAAAGGGATAGCGCTATATACGATACATAGCGGCATCCCTTTCTAACTATGTTTAAGTAAAGATCAACGCTTGAGACTTGTTTCTGAATACGGGCCTTAGTATCTAAGCACTATATTAATCACAGATCATCATGCATATAAGTATAATGCTTAATGCACATCAACAGGTACTGCATGAGCACTGCGCCGCTGGTAACATGGGCGTACGTAGAACAGTGGACGCGATCGGCCTTGGACAAGGTGGACACGTGCCCGCCTCAGTTGGACGCGACGCATCCGTTGCATGTGGAATGGGAAGCACTTTCACAGGTATGATATGGTGATTTTAAACTACTACTACTAGGTGGTACATTCGGTACTGAGTCGACTAGGCATGCACCACCGCAGTGCCAGATGTCATCCCGTGAAAGTTTTGCACTTCTGTGTTTCGGGATGGGGACACTGTAGCTAGTAAAATTACGGGTATAAGAACCTAACATCTGTTGTCTCGGGTGACGGCGCAGTTGCGCAATGATGGAGAATAATCACTGTCTATTAGTTGTTGTCTCATTCAATGCAATATTTTAATAGTTGTATCAACCATCAGGTGACTGTCCTGTACACTTTGTAACATAAACAAAAAAATGTACGCTTATTTAACTTTAACAACCCATTCTGCTGTCATTCTTCAGTTGTACTTAGAGCATATTTCATTATAAAGTGTTTTGTCATAATCTTGTAACATGAAAAATAGAACACTGCTATCCATTCTCTGCTAAAAGTGTTGCCCTAAGCCCTCTCTTAAAGTACCCGCAGGAAGAGAGTGATGTCAATAGTATTCTAATCTGCAGTCACTGATTATTGTAGTAAATGGATCAAAAACTTGCGAAAGATCTCTGGAGGTAGGATAAGGAAACCGGCGGAACGCGATATCTAGCACAAAATGTGCATACATTGGTGTGTGAATTTATGTGTAGGTATTCTGGGTGTTAAATGTGAATATGTATGTATTCACAAAAAAGTTATTCGTTTTATACCCACAGTTTAAGCTCCTTGCTCACATCGGGGCTAGATACGCTGTAAGCATTTCTGTCAATTTATTTGTTGTTCATGTGGAAATCGTTAACCTTCATTCCAATGCATCTAATAATAACAATTGTATTGTCCGCAGTACTAGACGTGGATTGTCTCGACTGCTGCAAGCGGAGCCGCGTCCAAGCGTGGTTGAAGGTCTCCAATTACTGCAGCGCTGTGTGGTGTGCTCACCGCGAGCACCGCTTATACTGTCACTGCTGCTGTCGCTTATATCTGCGCTCTTTGTGTTTCTGAGCTGCGCTTACAGTCAGATGGCAGGTGTGTTATCGGTTATTATTATGTTCATTAAATCTATAAAATTGGGCAAATCCTGAACTTCCTGGAATGCGCCCAACTATAAACTAACTAGATGCAAAATATCACTTAGTAGCCCGCGGCAAAAGTAACCATCGCGTCAGTTGGGCAGAATTTTCATTCATAATCACGTCGCTCGCTACATGTCATTATGACATAGTAGTGTGCACGTGCTTTTGATTTCGTACTCTTTCTACGACGAGGTCAAAATTTAAATGAGTAATTTTATGTTATAAATAAATAAAATAATAACTACGCAAAAGTACGCATGTGTCATGCGGCTTGAACATTTTATGGTTGACGTTTCTTCGTGATTGTGCATCCATCATGTTAGTTAATTGTTTTTCTAAACTTAATACTAATATACTCATACCTAATGTTATTTCAATCAGGGCCAGGTGTAGGTGTAGCTGGCGCTGATCTCCTTCCACGTGTTCTGGACAAGATCTTCGCTGCTTTGGTGTACGAGGGTGTACCACCAGATGATCGCCGCTCTCGCGCTGTCAAGAATGTCCGCCGTCATGCGGCGGGACTACTAGTCAAGCTGGGTTCCAAGGTAATGCAACTTTTATTGGAATCTAGCAAAGTTGAGCCCTAGCCTAACACTTTTGCCTACCATATAATACTAAGAAATGAAGCTACCACTGGCAGAAAAATTTTAGCAGAAAAAAGCGATGTCTACGATGAAAAAATACTTGTTTCATAAAATAATTTCAACAAAATATGTTCAAAAAACTCTAAACCATTCGCACTTTAAATTTATAAACGAAAACACCCTTTTTTTTATAGGACCAAGTATTTTTGTGTAGCCATCGCGTTTTTTTGTCTAGATTTTTTTTGCCAGTTTCAGCTTCATTACTAAAAATAATGTTTTGTAGTTTTATATTGTTATTATACTTAATTTATTGTGCTTTTTATTCAATATCGAACCTGAGATCTTATATTTTGGGATCCATAATAACTGTTCGTAAGGTCGCCTGACGAACAATTAACGTATTGATAGTACTTGCAATGTATGGCAGAGATTGTCGCAGGGACACGCTTTATGTGTTAATGACAGTCCGTCCGTATTTTTATTATCCATCCATGGTGATTTTGAAAGTAATTTTCTGTGAGGCTATGATATCATCACTCCGGTAGTTTCGTGTCGAAGCATGGTTGTCCCAAACTATAATCACTGTTGTGTCCCCAGTATCCGCTGCTGCTGTTGCCGGTGTTCCCGCGATTGCACGAGATGAGTCGCTCGGCCATAGCTCGGGCTGATCTCAGCGCCGTCGAGAGTGTGACGCTGCAAGAGGCGTTGCTGTTGATATCGAACCACTTCTGCTGTTACGAGCGACAGAGTGCCCTAGTCGCGCAGGTAATACGCTACACTTATGTCTGGGTATTGTCTCTTTGTTGTACGAGTCTTTGCAACTCGACGGTTTAGCTCCTGTAGTGCATACGCTTTTTTACTGGAAACTGAAAATCGTTTTTATATTAAAGATCCCTCCTAATTCACCAAGTCCCCCTTCAAGCTATTAACGAAATATAATATAGTCTACTGTTAACAATAATTTTTTCTTTGCGATAAGTATCTCTACTTTGTATGCCCAATTCATATTCATTGTACACGCTACGTTCAGCTCTGTATTTTTTATTAGTTTGGACTCATAGTACAAGCTTTTTGCGTTACTTGGGACTACATTGCGCCGTAAGAAGGTGATGGTTTTTATATTATATAAAAAATGTGCACTCTAGATGTGTTATTGGTTGAATATAAGTAAATATCCACTGACATTCACACAACGCCATCTAGCCCCAAAATATGCAAGAATAAGTCTGTAATATGGATACTAAATAACCATTTTTTTTTGTGAATACATACATGTTATACATAGAAAGCACCCAGACCAATACTAACAGACATGCTCATGCGTACAATGTTTGTATTGCCCGGGGATCGAACCCGGAACTCTTGCTGTAGGATTTGAGGTCTCAACCATTACACTATATGTGTCGTCAAATAGTTCACATAATGCGCTATCGTGTGTAACGTGTCGGGTGTTGACGGTGTCGTCAGGTGCTGGGCGACTGCAGCTCGCGGTGGGCGTGGCTGGGTCCGCAGGTGTCTACGGCGGCGGCGCTGGCGGCTGTGGGCTGGACGCGGCGAGGAGGACGCCGCCGCCGAGGAGCGGGCCGCGCGCGCCGCACCCTGCTGCACGCGCTCGCGCTGCTGCTCGGCGTCGTGAAGCGCACCCAGGTGCCCGCCGACCCCGACAAGTGAGCCACCCACCCCACACACACACACACACACACACCACACACACACACACACACACACACACACGCACACACACACACGCACACACACCACGCACACACACACACACACACACACACACACACACACACAAATGAGCCACACATACTCACGCGCCCGCCGACCCCGAGCCTTACACGCCTGCGTACACACACACTCAGATGCCCGCCGACCCAAAGCCCAAACGCAGATGTTAGTGACCAGCCACACGTACACACTCACGGATGTGTCTCGGGGCACGTAGATGTCAGTGATCACATACATACGCCACGTGTTCCCGATTTGAATGTTTTGTTATGAATAATTGTTAACCATTTAGAAGTAAGTTTAAAATCTGCTAGATGATGATTAAATTGATGATGAAGATACAACTTTTTATGGTCTGTTCTGCATAGCTATGTTGTGATACCAATAGTTTTCACGAAAGCTAGATAGGAGTGTTTACTAGAGTCAGTCAGTAAAGACTGACATATTTTTAAGCCATTCACCGCCAAAGATTGTATCATAATACGCAATAAAAAATTGTATGTCTGCATTAATGCAAATTTTTTAAACTTATTTTTATGTAAATACTAGCTTTTGCCCGCGGCTTCGCTCGCGTTAAATTCGGGACAACACGATACCACCTCCCTGGTCAAGAATTTTGGGACTATATATATATATCACTATACAGTCCCTCCCCCTAACTCTTAAGATTAACATTTTTGTAACATATATATGTATATAAAACTGAAAAAAGTCCGGTATAATATCCCCCTTCCCCTCTCTTTTCAGGCTTTTGGATCCGATTTCCGAAAAAAGAAAATGAAAGATTTATTGTTTGTGACTTACAGCCCTCATACCAATTTTTAGCTTTCTACCTTAAAAACTGCGAAAAATCGGATATGATACTTCCTCCCCTATTTGAAGGGTTTGGGGGTGGATTTATGAAAAGAAAAATTATGCCCTTTTTTTCGTTTCTGAAAAATAGTCCGCATACCAAATTTCAGCGTTGTACTACAAAAATTGCGGAATGTTCCATACAAACTTCCAACCCCCATTTTAGGGAAGTGGGTGTAAAAACGGGACAAAAAGTAGCCTTAAACCTATTCTAGGTAACTTTCTATCAACATACCAAGTTTTAATAAAATCTGCCTTAAAACTGCGAAAAATCGAAATCGGTCCTTTAGGGAAGTGGGGGGTGAAAACGGGACAAAAAGTAGCCTTAAACCTATTCTAGGTTACCTTCTATCAACATACCAAGTTTCAATAAAATCCGTTCAGCCGTTTAGGCGTGAAAGCGTAACAAACAGACAGACAGATATACTTTCACATTTATAATATTAGTATGGATATTTCCTTTAATAAATAATCGTGTCCATTTCTTGAGCATTTTAGCAGTAAGCAACATTAATCACGCGTGTCTGGTGTGTGTGTGTGTCAGGGCGTCGCGCGGCGGTTTCAGCGCGGGCGTGACGCAGTCGGGCAACCCGGTGTGGCGCAACCCGTGCGGGTCGCACGTGCTGCCGCTGTTCCCGCACGCGCTGGCGCTGTGCCGCGCGCTGCACGAGCTGCACGCGCCGCACGCGCGCGCGCTGCGACACCCCGCGCACGCGCGCGCGCTGCTCGCGCCGCCCGACCAGCGCCGCAACCTGCTCGCGCTGCCCGCACACACCGCACACCCCGCGCCGCACGCAGACGCCCACCCCCACCCCCACCCCGCGCCGCCCGCCGACCGCATGCAGGCCTACCTGCACACGCTGCACGACAATGTGAGTGGACACGACTCGTCACGCGCACTCCGCCCTCGGGCACGCGCCACTCCCCAAACGCAGGCGGACGTACCTGCACACGCTGCACGACAATGTGAGTGGACACGACTCGTCACGCGCACTGCCCTCGGGCACGCGCCACTCCCCAAACGCAGGCGCACGTACCTGCACACGCTGCACGACAATGTGAGTGGACACGACTCGTCACGCGCACACCGCCCTCGGGCACGCGCCACTCCCCAAACGCAGGCGCACGTACCTGCACACGCTGCACGACAATGTGAGGACACGACTCGTCACGCGCACACCGCCCTCGGGCACGCGCCACTCCCCAAACGCAGGCGCACGTACCTGCACACGCTGCACGACAATGTGAGTGGACACGACTCGTCACGCGCACTCCGCCCTCGGGCACGCGCCACTCCCCAAACGCAGGCGCACGTACCTGCACACGCTGCACGACAATGTGAGTGGACACGACTCGTCACGCGCACTCCGCCCTCGGCACGCGCCACTCCCCAAACGCAGGCGCACGTACCTGCACACGCTGCACGACAATGTGAGTGGACACGACTCGTCACGCGCACACCGCCCTCGGGCACGCGCCACTCCCCAAACGCAGGCGCACGTACCTGCACACGCTGCACGACAATGTGAGTGGACACGACTCGTCACGCGCACACCGCCCTCGGGCACGCGCCACTCCCCAAACGCAGGCGCACGTACCTGCACACGCTGCACGACAATGTGAGTGGACACGACTCGTCACGCGCACACCGCCCTCGGGCACGCGCCACTCCCCAAACGCAGGCGCACGTACCTGCACACGCTGCAGCGACATCGTGAGTTGACATGACGACACGTCACGCACAATCCCGCCCAGTGCCGTGCAGTCGTGCACGCTGCTGTTACAAAACCTGGTACAAAATATTCTTTATGCGTTAGTGGCTTTATCAAGCCTACAATCGACTGATTACTGAATCACCTTTTTTCGATTGGCAATTTTTATTGGTGACTGGCTTTGATTGGTGTCATGGAGTAACTGGTTTTGTATCCTTGTATACTCTTCAACGGCCAAGTCACACTACATTCACCATAATAATAAAGTAATCGCAGTAAGGAGAACCTTAGACTTGGCACGTCCTTGTCTTGATTTTATTACTTTTTAGATATAATCAAGCATCTCCATCAAGTTGGCTAGTTTTTTTTAGGATGTTTTTGCTGGGATTAACTTTTATTTGAATAAATGCATAATAACATCTAAAATAAATAAATGAACAGGTGTGCCACCTGGTGGGCGCGGCCGCAACAAGCCTAGGCCGCGAGTTGTACGCGGTACCGGGGCTAGCTAAATTCCTGGCGGAGTCGGTGTTGCACGGCCTGGAGCACTTGCCCGACCACTGGCTAAGGCCTGTGGTCCGGAACGCGCTCAAGCCCCTACTGCTGCACTGTCCGCCCGCGCATTACGAACAAGTGGCCTTACCGTTGCTCGACCTCTACGCGCCTTTCAGTGAGTACATGATAGTAGAATGTTCAGCTACTTCCTCCGGTAGTTGTTTTCCTCTTAGTCAATTTCCTGGTTCCTCTTACGCTTCAAGACTTCTAAGCGCCCTTTATTGAGTATAGGCAGTAGAATATAGGGCATATAAGTTCTTGTAAGTAGGTTCCTGGTATCTACTAGCAGCGACACATGGTTTCGTAAAGCTCCTAATTCTCTACGCAACCATCAGTATAAATATAACTACGCGCCTTCAGTAAGTCGCGCCTGGCGCTCTCGTTGCTGGTTTGAGTTTTGACAACGCTAAGCTGCGCGACCTCATTGAGGCTTTAGAGTGAAGATGACAACTTTTTTGTTGTTTATTAAAGAAACGAACAGCTCTCTTATAATTCATGGGCATATGTTAAGTTTATATATTATTTGGCGAATTTGCTGCTGGCTGTGACACCTAGAGAGGGTTATTGCTTCCTTTAAACAATAGCTCCGCAAAAAAGCAAGCATCTGCTTCAATACAAGTTTTCGTAACCTTCCACACTGTTTATATGATAGAGCCTAATGAGATCACCGTTTATTGCGTGACCGGCATAACGCACTACGTACAGTAGACTGGTTGAAACTCTGAATTAACCGTATTGGTGTACCTGACATATTGTACATAACCGTTTCTGATTTCTTGTTACTTAAGTAAAAAAATGCAAATGTTTTAATTTTTCTAATAATATGTACGCTTATTCGACGCTCTTACGCTGGTGGAAGACATCGTTATGAAATCTCTTCGTAGGCGTCGCCTACGAAGGTTGTGCGTGAAGTCGACTTATCCACACTGGGCCCTTGTGGACGACTAAAGCCTATACGCACTTTACGGGTAGGCTCGTGCTCCTAGGTGGGGACGTATAATGAGCTGAAATGATGATAATATAGTTCTTTTGTATCACAGCTAAGTGTTATTTTTATCTTTTCAGTGTTGAAGCATTTATCCAAACGATGGGAGTATATCACGTCTTTGTATGAATCTGGCAAATTAGAAGAAGAGGGTGGAAGTGAATCACAAGAAGTCCTCGAGGATATGCTTGTTAGGCATCTAACGAGGGAACATTTAGAAGTTCTCAAAGTAAGTGCAACAATTTCTCCATGCATTGTCCTCGCACCGAATCTGATCTTACTGTGTTTTTTGATTACAAAAAAGGTATTAAAAGTACGTTAATCGTATAAACCTAACCTAAAACTGTGACGTCACAGGTCTTAATACCGTAGCAAATATTTGTAAATTAAATCTGAGAGCTATTTGCGCTCGCTACTTGCACGGACAAAAAACGGACGGAAAGCTGTGAAGGTAATCTGCGGCCAAGATTTTAATTTTTTATGAACTCCACGCCTATATATGTATATAAAAAATTATGACAAAAAATACAATAATGTTTTTTGTCATATTAAAATATATTTATTATTTTTAGCTGCATAATCATAATTCTGTAGATACTTATAATCTAATATTTAAAAAAAAATATTTTGATTGGAAATGATATTATTCTTTACAATACACAAATATTTGAAAAGACAAACCACCGAACACTGGTTTGATTATCGAACACTAATTAGATAGATAATTCTTTATTGCACAAAACAAATTAAACACTTAACAAGATTCTGCACAGGAAAAAAAGTACAATTGGCGGCCTTATTACTAAATAGTAATTTCTTCCAGACAACCAACTTATAATGGAAGAGGACAATTGAAAGAAGGGGTGGAAATGCATACATATAAACAAGAATAAGAGAAAAACAACCTAAATATATATACTTAAATACATACATATGTAACTATCAACTTAAATATATATATATATATAAAGAAAATACATTAGCATATTTTTTAATACATACACACATAGTATAATATTGCAAACAATACATACCTAAATTAAATATACAAACTTTATAATATACAAAATAATATACTACGTTTTATTCAACTTAAATAACAGTGACAGGCAAAAAATGACAATGAAATAATCCACTAAGCCAGGAAATAATCCTTGGCTGACTTTTTAAAAATAGGAAGGGTTTTGGATTTACGAATCGATAGTGGTAAAGAATTCCATAAACGAACAGACTGCACAGTAAAGGACTGAGTATACACATGCGTAGAATGAGGAGGAAATATAAGATGGAGTTTATTAGTAATTAAATATAAGATGGAGTGGTAGCTTCGTATAATTAATACGAATCTACCACTGGGTAATCTTCATTTGATATTCATAAGTGTGCTTTACGGACCTAAATTGATTTTAGATCTCGCTGGTAGACGGCGGGTTGAGTGTAGAGTCTGTTGTGGGCGATATGGAAGACGACGCACCGCCGCCGCCGCCGCAACGAACGCCCGATACTGTGTCCGAGTTGGGCGCATTGGTGTTGTGTCGACCGATCGCTGGGCCCGCAGTATTGCATACGGTTTGTATTATTTGATTTTTAAATATAAGAAGTTACATTAGGTGGGTAAGCGTAATAATTATAGTTTTTGACCAAATTTATTTATATATGACTTAAAATATGATCCCGAAAATGAGCTATATATTTTCGTGTAGACTTACTGTATATAGTAGTTTAGTGAACAGTTGCTTTCTAATCTCGTAATTTATTGATGAAGTTAAAAATTTTCACCATTATATAAATTTTAATGTAAATTGGATTTCATTTCGAGTTGCTAAATATTTTTTTTAGTTCAGTTACACTTTTAAATTAAATCTCAGTTTATCTTATTATTTGAATGTTAAATCCAATATTTTGGAATCGCCTTTTAGGGTTCCGAAGACTAATCGCTTAAAAACGGAACCCTTATAGATTTGACATGTCTGCCTGTTCGTTTGGTATGTCACATATTTTTTTCTCTGCTGATAGGATTCGTAGTAAATAAATTATTTTATTTCATGTTACGGAATCCTTGGATATGCCTTCCAGGGGGCGTGTCCGGCTCGCAATTGGCCAATTTTTATTTTTCTATGGAAAAATGATGTCAAATTGGTATCGTGCAGGTGCTGTGGTCGCTGATGTGGAACGACTCGACGTCTTCGCTACGCGCGTGCTCGCTGGCGCTGCCGGCGCTGCGGGCGGCGCTGGTGGCGGGGCGCGTGTCCGCCGCCGAGGCCAGCAGCGCGCTCGCCGCCGTGCTGCAGGCCCTGCGCGCGCACGGACAGCACGACGCCAACCAGGCCGCGCTGCTCGCGCTCGCCGTGCAGGTACACGCCCCGAGCCAGCAGCGCGCTCGCCGCCGTGCTGCAGGCCTGCGCGCGCACGGACAGCACGACGCCAACCAGGCCGCGCTGCTCGCGCTCGCCGTGCAGGTACACGCCCCGAGCCAGCAGCGCGCTCGCCGCCGTGCTGCAGGCCCTGCGCGCGCACGGACAGCACGACGCCAACCAGGCCGCGCTGCTCGCGCTCGCCGTGCAGGTACACGCCCCGAGCCAGCAGCGCGCTCGCCGCCGTGCTGCAGGCCCTGCGCGCGCACGGACAGCACGACGCCAACCAGGCCGCGCTGCTCGCGCTCGCCGTGCAGGTACACGCCCCGAGCCAGCAGCGCGCTCGCCGCCGTGCTGCAGGCCCTGCGCGCGCACGGACAGCACGACGCCAACCAGGCCGCGCTGCTCGCGCTCGCCGTGCAGGTACACGCCCGAGCCAGCAGCGCGCTCGCCGCCGTGCTGCAGGCCCTGCGCGCGCACGGACAGCACGACGCCAACCAGGCGCGCTGCTCGCGCTCGCCGTGCAGGTACACGCCCCGAGCCAGCAGCGCGCTCGCCGCCGTGCTGCAGGCCCTGCGCGCGCACGGACAGCACGACGCCAACCAGGCCGCGCTGCTCGCGCTCGCCGTGCAGGTACACGCCCCGAGCCAGCAGCGCGCTCGCCGCCGTGCTGCAGGCCCTGCGCGCGCACGGACAGCACGACGCCAACCAGGCCGCGCTGCTCGCGCTCGCCGTGCAGGTACACGCCCCGAGCCAGCAGCGCGCTCGCCGCCGTGCTGCAGGCCCTGCGCGCGCACGGACAGCACGACGCCAACCAGGCCGCGCTGCTCGCGCTCGCCGTGCAGGTACACGCCCCGAGCCAAGGAGATGGTCAACGATGTGTTTGGCAGCCCTGCAGTGGACTTCAGCGCATAAACCTGCCCACACAACATGGTAATGGGGAAGTGGCCCATAATACAACGCAGACACAAAATAACAGACAATGGATTTCAATTGTGTCGGAAACACTGGCCGTCAAAAATGTTACAAGCTGTAATACCGAGACCAATAGCTGAACGTTCAGTTTCCACAGAGACGCAATGGTATTTATTTAGGATACCACCCACCTGGTGGTCGAATGATCACCGTTGCTATTGTTACTGAACTGGCAGAAATTTCAACCAATCGCTCTAAAAACTACATCATTGAGCACTCTTGACGCCTGTTGCATCGAAAAACGTTGCTTGCTGGATGCAAAGCCTATTTCATCGTTAGGAAGAACGTACCGTGTGCTTTGTCCCTGGAAGTATTACCTACGACTTATTTCATTAACTTACTTGAGTTTTTTACTCAATGATTTATACCTTTGATCCTTAAAACAAGTGATAAACTGATTAATTATCAACATTTTTTTTACATCAAACCTTAACGACCCCATAATAGATAAATAAATAACAATAACATTTTTCCCGCACACAGGCGTACGAGGCTCTCCGGCCGCTATTCCCGAATATCGTGACAGTGCTCCGTGAAATCCCCGACGTGGACGCGCACGACCTGCACCGCCTCGACGAGAAGCTGGCCGCCAACCCCGCGAAACCCTCCAAGATCGACAAGAGCAAACGAGATTTGTTCAAGAAGATCACATCTAGGGTGAGCTTGATTTCTTATTAAAAGTCTATTAAAAACTAGATGCAAAATCACGAAATATCTACCAAAAAATGTTCAAACTGCTTGACTTATTGTTAAATTTATGACTTTTATGTCATATTATTATATGTTGTTAATTTATGACTTTTATATTATATTATATATTCATTGAAATTTTGACCTTAAGGCGTCATTAAAAGGGTGCAAAAGCACGAGCATACTACTATTTTACTATGACGATTAGCGGAAGACGTGATTATGAATGAAAACTGTCCAACTGACGCGATAGGCAGACTTTTGCCACGGACGCTTTGAGTGAGATTGTGGATCTATAGTGTGTTTTCTATAGCCGTGGAGTAAATTGACAATTCTTAATGTTAAACTCGAAATTAATGATACCAACTTAAGTTTAATAGTGCAACACCGGTTTTTTATTACATTTTTCATATTTTACAATAATTTTTTTTTATTTCAGTTAATCGGACGTAACGTAGGACAATTGTTCAAGAAGGAAGTTTACATCCTGAACCTGCCAAGTATGCATGTGGCTAAAGAAAAGCCGCGCAGTGCTGTGGAAGCGCCCGAGGGTGCGGGCTTGGAGCAGCTATTCGCCAACGGGCCCACCTAGCCCCCCGCCGCCCGCATAATAGCCATATCTTAATCGCGATGTTTTAAACATTATCTGTGAATAACCATTTATATGTTATTATTAAATTATATTATGAAATTCATGTGTGCATTTTATTGTTAAAAAAAAACCTGACTTATAACTTACAAAATCCAAGACATAATTGAAAAAAATAATAATTTATACTAATTATTATTAAAAATAGTAATGATTGTATGATATATTCTTTTGCAGTTCAAGGGTTAAGCATAGATTAAATCTGATGGCCACTGATAACCTTGACAGCTTATCCCGGCAAGTGGCGAGGGTGGTAGATGGCTCTCAGCCTAAGGATTTCTCATCACTACAAACTATCACAATTCCCGCATGGTTTTCACTTCTCTGATCTCAATAGTTCAGTGTAGTTCCCTCCTTTACCCAGGGATCTTTGAAAGTCAGTGTTGCTTTATATTGTGATATTAGTTACGTAACCATCATCTGCTTTTAAATACTCCGCATGGAATTCAAAAATTTATTGAATCAATTGTTGGTTAAATGTTAATTGTAACTCTTCGTATATGAAACATATTGGTCACTTGGTCTGCTACAATTATTTGACGACATAAATAGTAAAAATTGTAAATCTAGAAATGTTTTCATTGTGTTAAAATTGATGAAACAAAATTTTTATAGGATAAAGAAAAAGAATAAAACAATAAAAAATATGGTCTCATAAATAAATAATTTATTACCATAGTACAAACAGTCTAATTAAATTTTAATTCGTCACGGAACCTATGAAGTTTCACTTCTCATATGTGTAAACCATTTGCTGGCCTAAATCTATGTTTTTCCCGTTACTGACTAGCTCGACTTTGTTATCGGTCACATCTACTTTTAATACTGCATTGTTGTCCAAAACCACACATTTGGTCTCGTAGTCTCCGGGGACGGGAATCTTGCGCGGTCCAAGAATAGGGTCCTTATACCGCCATACTTTCAGGCAGCTCAGATCTGTAAGATAAGATAAAAAAAATAATGTGTATAACTTTGTAGTTTAACGGGCTACGGTCTATATAAGTGTGGCGGGTATCGAACAAAACACGACAAGGAAGACCTATTCTCGTAGATTCTGGAATAATATTCGTACTGTAAAATAAGCAGTGAAACTTGCTCAAATAAGCTTCCCCCTTGTTGTGGGAATTATAAACATAACCTTCTTCGGATTGGCCCAGTTGTGGTAAGATATCGGTGGCTTTTGTATATAATAAAGTCAGAAAAAATATTTCGATTAACTCCTCGACTGTTTAAGAATGAAACAGGCATCTACATACATTTTATTTTGTGTTTGGATACGCCACAGTTGATTGGTAATTGAATTGTATTCAAAAGGAGCCACAGTTAATTCAGAACACAAAAATCAAATTTGAACAATTGAGAAAAATAGATGTGTTGGAATAAGAGCAAAGTTCAACAAATGTAGGCAATTGGCTAAGTAAAAGACTCATTGCAGCCAATGATTCAATTTGAATGATGCATTTCCTTTACGCTGCAGATTGGCAAGAGGTCACAATATATAAAGCAATTATAGTATAATAATGTTATAATAATATAAACTATTATATTAATACACAATGTGTATATTATATTTTGTTTATTACGTTATAAGATACGATATAAGTTGGGCGACCATATTATAATTAGGTATATCATATTGGTAGGTAATTTTTCATCATCATCAGCTCATTAAATGTCCCCACCGAGGGGCACGAGCCTACCGTATAGGGTGATTAGGCCTTAGTCGTCCACGCGGGCCCAGTGCGGACTGGACGACTTTAAACACAACCTTCGAATCTCTTCGCAGGCGTGTATGAAGATTTCATCACGATGTTTTCCTTCACCGTAAGAGCGTCGGATAACGTACATATATTTTCGAAAATTCGAAAACACATTGGTACGTGTCGGGATTTGAACCTCAGGCCTCCTGGTAGGAAGGCGACACTCCACACCATTGAGCCACCGACGCTCTTAATAAGGTAATTGTTATTTGTGTTTAATTTTAAAATATTTGACTTTAAAAGGTAAGAGTGAAATTCATCTTCTAATAACCTAAAGATAGATTTCCATATTTTTCAACTGCACATGACCTACAAAGACATGACATTATTATATACAGTTATTGTTTTCCCTTACCTTTAATCGCTTTTACTTCTTTGCCGATCTTCACTTTGATCCTATCAACATTGTCCCCATCAGCTAGGCTAACGGTGACCGTGAACAGTCCATTCCGAGCGTCGGGTTAACAACAGCTACATCGACGCCCGCCTCCGCGTAGAAGTTAATGTGTGGCGCACCAGGGGCACAGTCCTCGCGGGACTTCTCTGACGCGTCCGGGCTATCAGTATACTTCACCTCTATGCTGTCCAGCTGTAGGGAATTTTGAACTTTAAGGCCCGTAATCTAGAACGCGAGTCAAGCGTTGATCTAAAGTAGAGTAAGAAAGGGATAGCGCAATATACGATAATACGGCATCAATTTCTAATTATATTTAAGTAAAGATCAATGCTTGAGTCTCGGTCTAGAATACGGCCTAAGAATTGTATAGTACGCGACAAGTTAAGATGGACAATTTCCTAATGTTGTGACATTACTTACTAGGTAGATAGTTTATATCGATTTTTTTCCATGCAACAAAATAAGACTAACCTACATTATTAAATTCATTTGATTACAGCTTAACGTGAGCGAGATTGAAATCGATAAACGCAGTCAATATGAGCTCGTGCAGCACTAATACTAAGGCGAGCGCGGGTGACATGCGGTGTGAGGGGTGTCACTCCTCCTGCACCTCACGTCATACCCGATTGCCATTTCGAATCGTCGCGTACTATACATAGNAAGGATACTGAAAAATATTGAAATAGCTTTATCCAATCGAAAACAATGACTCGGTGAAGGAAAACATCGTGAGGAGACCTGCGCATTTGTCTATATGAAAACAGCATTTCACGAACATGCGATATCAATTTGCGAATGAATGAATACTCGATTTTCGATAAACGTACGACATTGATAAAAAATCTACGCTGTCTAGCTGTAAGGGACTTTGAACTTTCAGAACCGATAGTATGCAACAAGTTGAAGGAAAACATCGTGAGGAGACCTGCGCATTTGTCTATATAACAACAGCATTTCACGCACATGGTATTTCAATTTGCGAATGAATGAATACTCGATTTTCTTATAAGAGAATAGTGTGGATTTTGCGGTATCTAGTCTACTGATTTTGAGTTTTCTCATGTAACTCCTATGTCCATATGGGGGCATGGTCTCTCACAACTTTTGGGGGAGTTCAGAACACAACCTTTCATCATCAGCCTATAACGGATGCGGCCGCGAAATGGCATAACCTTGCACTTTTAATAAAATCTGTCCTTTTAATGTTTTCCTTTCAACGAGCTTTAAAGAGAGCTCTTTCCTGTTGATCGGCAGCGGCATTGCTCTGCCCTTGGCATTGCAGTTACCCATGTGCGGTAGTTACCACTTCCATCAGCTTGGCCGCTTGTTCGTCTGCCTACTTGAGCAATAAATAAAACTGATACTAAATAAACTTATGTTTATTTATTATCAGTTTTACACGCACAATGGTCCACGGTACGGACTAAGTGCGGAAACCAACACCACTAACATAGAAAATAAACGTACGTTTCCCAGCAAATGCCACACGTGTTCAGCGACATGAGGGCATATCGGCGACATCAGTTTCGCTTGCGTGTCGATGTAGCGCGTCACCAGCTCCGCATGCATCCCGCCGTCGGAGCACAACTCCCTGTACTTGTCCCTGGCAGCCTGCAGCTCGAAGAAACCACACTTCAGGGCCTCCTTGAACAGCATTTTGTTGTAATTCTCATCGGTTTGCATGATCTTCGTGTTCATTTCGCTGATGAACACTTTGTCGTGGAAGTTGAATTCACCTGGTAAATAAGATTTAGTTAAGTAGTTTTTTTCTATTGAGTCAAATATTTAGGATGTCAATCAAACTTTGCTGAATTTAAATCTTTAGATTATATGCTTTATACTTTATTGTTTTTTCAAATTATATCTATGACAAAAAAAATACCATATTCTATACTATAGTTATCAATAAAAATCAATAGAAAACATCATTTTTATATTTTAACCCGTTGAACGCCGTGAATTCATACACAATAGAAAATCTATCGTGTCTGGCGCCTTAAAGCATTACATTAAAAGCATCACAAAGTTAATAAATCCTTTCCTTAAATACAAGACCTTTTTATATTTGAGGAATCTATCTTTTCGTATCTTTTTAATTTAGTAAATATTAACACATTTAACAAATATGCATACCAGTTCTCAAAGTAGCTTTAGCCGCCATCATCTCTTTGACCCACTCAATAAAGGTGTAGAGCCTCAATATGGCCGCGTCCGCAGTACTCTTACACACACCCCACACCATTCCCCGCCCCCACGGATCACCAGCATCGGCCACGTCGTCTCATACCCACTACCCGCGCTGAATTCTCAATCGACTCCGTGGTAACGTCAAAAAGTGCCATCAGACTTTGACATCTTGCTGAGTTCAACATTAGGTGACCATTCGCTCTGATACCCTTCGGCCATTTGTCCTCCTCGTTAGGCCACATTGCGCAGTGGTTGGAGATGTAGAACGTCAAATGGTTCTGGATCAGATCTTTGCCTGATACTCTAAGGTCAACTGGATACCTTTGGTAATTAAAGTTATTATTAATGTACATTATTGAATTATTCAATTTTGAAACAGATTCAACAGATTTTGCCCAGTTTTAAATTTCTAAAGCATGCAACCAATGAAACTATGGTGTCGACTGTTGCCCTCTACCGGAAGAGCTGAGTTCAAATCCCGCCACGTACCCTACGTGTTTTGAATTTTCAAAATAATATGTACGTTATTCGACGCTCTTACGGTGAAGGAAAACATCGTGAGGAAACCTGCACACGCCTGCGAAGAGATTCAAAGGTTGTGCGTGAAATAGTCCAAGCCGCACTGGGCCCGCGTGGACACTAATCAATAATGAGTTTTAGATGAAAAAAAACATGTTATCAACTTACCAGAATTGGAATGATGTCCTCATCAGATCCAGAGATTTCTTAGAGATCTTTGTGTCTTTTGGGAAAGGTGCATCTTTAAAGAAAATGTAGTCCCACACTTTGCTGGTCATTTCCTCTGGCTTGATCTTTAGTGCGTTTTCTTTGTTAGCCCTAAAAGTGTCACCTTGTAGGAAGTGCGCTATTGTATAATATGCGTTGTAAATAGTTGAATCCGACAGTGATTCAATCACCCACTGTGTATCCCATGGTAGTTTTGTTCCTAAAAAATGCAACAAATTTAAAAAATAATAAAAAAGAACAGTAAATCTTGAAGGGAAACAGTAACATACCAAGCCCATAGGTTCTAGAACATGCATATTCATGTAGCCACTTAAGAGTAGCTTGGAAGTTTTTCCTGACCTCATCATGGTAGGTGTTTATAGCAGCTAAAGCTTTCTCTGCTTGGCTCTTCCATTCCTCATTACCATAATCAAGGTACCATTGATTACAAAGTGCTACAACACACTGTCCCCAGATCTTGACATTATATTTTTCCGGTTCATAATAAATTGCTGCACTCTTTTCATCTATAAGCTTCTTCTGTAAATCTTTCTTTACCTCTTGGATGACGCGTCCCTTATAATCGCCGACTAAGAGAATACCGTCATAGAAACCTTTTAAGTAGACCATCTCCTTAGCTTGTGTCAACTTGTCTTTATCATTTTGACTTTGTATCTTTAATTTATCATACAAATGGACAGCAGACAAATTGCCAAACTCCGGTATTTCAATGATTGGAATGGTGTAAATGGGATCACCATTTCATCTTTGATACCATACTTCTCTCTGAACGCTGGTTTCTTCTGCAGATCGACAAGAGCTGCGTAATCGTCGGGAGAGTCGGATGTACACTGACTGGTAACAATACCAGTGCCTTGTATCCTTGATAGTCAACATAGGCAGGCAGTATATCTTTTCATAAGATGTGAATGGTGATTTCAAAGCAACTCCAAAGAGATCCTGACCAACAATTTCCAGCAAGACTTTAAATTCACCATCTTTCTCTGTAAAACCTTGATAAGCCATGTTTCTTGCCGCGCGTCGTGTGCAAATAAATACTCCATCATCTACAGTTTCAAAAGCAATATATTTTATATCAGGATGGACCCAACAGTTGGTTTGTCCATACATAGTCTCTGGCCTTAATGTTGCAGCTACTAGGCTCACATTTTTCCTTTAAGTGCTCTAAAAGTGGATTAAAAAATTAATTATTCCATAATATAACACAATTATATTTTAATCTAAATATACTTACACAGCATCTACATATTACATCCAAATTATTGATAGTCTTTTTTTTTAACTGTGCAAGGCAGTGACATTAAAGAAATCTTTTTTATATACATAAATATAATTAAAGAATAAACCATATCCAACCATGCATACTCAAATCAAATATTAGTTATTTCATTTAAAACAAAAATAAATAAACATGACCGAACATATGTTTGACATTATCCTAAAGTAGTAGACAAGATGTGCCTTGCAAAGCATGGACAGACATCCATTACGAAAATGTTTAAACTTGTGGGATCGTAAACTGCTGCCTCTATAAAGCCCACACTATATTTTTGTATTCACAAAGTAAAAAAAGATAAGAAAGAGGTAATACTGACTTAAGAGCTTGAGGTAAAAGGATCAAGCACCTTCATTTTGATAAGCGTGTACTCCTGCGGGCCGGCGCCTTCGCCCGGCTTCTGTCGTGGTCCATGCACGGCTGTTTGTCGAGCGGTGAGAATATTGTATCGTTTGCCGTACATAATTTTGTTACGCTCTTTAAGATGGTTTGAACTGCCACTGCCTTATAAATGAATCATAAAATGGATTGGCGCTCTGTAGATAAACTTGCGACGCCAGTCAACCTGCACCAAGAAAAAATTACAGATGTATATCATTATACTACAATATGGAAAATCTTTTGTTCTTCATACATTTCAAGAATCATTGAAATCCTGTATATTATCAGAAAATTAACACAATAAGTATCAAGTGATTGTTATGTTATTACAATCTTTCAATCACCCTTCCTTTGGGCACTAATCCCTCACTCACAAGATGATAAGCAATATATTCTTATGAGGTATATAAGGAGAGAAAAATATATTGTAAGAAAACGAATAACTTAAAATTTTAGGATATTAAATTAAAAAAATATATAAGCTAACCTTCTCCTGTTGTATACATCATCATTGATGACTTACCAACACAAAATGAATGCAGTTCATATTTGTTCTAGCATCCACTATAATGAAATAAAATTGGAGATAATTTGTACAGCACAATAATAATTAGTAGCCATCTCCGTCCTAATGGACAAAATTCATATCCAATTTATTCTATTATAGTGTCTTATAAGCTTTTATAACACTGCACTGATCCAATGTGTTGGATGGTTTCCAAAGTTTTGACTGGGTTGAGAAGTTGACTTGGTTAACAAAGAAATATGTAATTTTCCATAGAAAATAATGAAATAGGTATATTTAGAGAACTTACATGGATTCCCATCTTCTTCAAATCAGCAACTGCTCTTGGAGGGAAGTATTCTAGCCAATAGCTTTCATTGGCAAACTCCTTGATCTCCTCCTCTGGTATCCCAAGGCTTCTCATAATCTGCCACTGGTACTTTGCTGAGCCAGTTTTTGCAACAGCTTTACTCTTCTTTCCCTTACTTTTGTCTTTGGGTACAATATCACCCTCCTCTTTAACCTGCTCTTCATCTTCTTCAGGAAATATGGGTGGGTATCCAAATAGTTCCATTTCCCTTTTTAGTTTGTCCGCACATGCTTTTATTGGCATACCAGTACAATGGAATCCAAATGGGAACAGTACCATTTTACCTTTCAGTCTATAGTATCTTGAGGCAAACTAAAAAAAAATTCTTTTAATTGTAAACTATTTGACATTATCAACTGCTGGGATACAAGACACAGTATTAAATTCCATTTTGTCTGTACACATACAATGGCAACAGCTATATTTTATAATTCTATCAAAATAAAAGAAAAAAATTAAGCAAAAAATATAATTTTAATTTCTTTTTATTGCATAAAAAAATATTTCTCCATTCAATGCATTGAAGTTCACAGTTGCACATGGGTTTTTACCATTTTGCACCAGATATTAGAATGAATATGATAAATTCATAATTCAGAATATTTATGTAAAAAATTCAACATACTTACTTCACATTTAGATAGTGAAAAGGTATGCCCTAAATGCAAACGTCCATTCATATAAGGGTAAGGAAAAGTACACATAAACTTTTCATGAGGTTTCCCATCACTGGGAGCTTCCATTTCAAAAATTTTCTCTTGCTCCCATCTTTCCTGAACTTTCTTCTCAATCTCTTGAAGATACTCAACTTTGAAAGTTCCCTTTCTATCTAATGTCGTCTGTAAATTAATATAAGTTTTTAAGAATGAGGCAAAAAAATATCTTAAATATTTGTCCTATTCAACATCATCATTACAAATGAAATGGACACTGCCAAACGAAAAACTTTATCGTATCTAACTTCAGTACTACTTTCTTTATATTCACCAATTCTGTAATTAGATTTTTTTTGAATAATGAATTCAGCTTAAAAGGAATCAGTTAAATTCATCTAAACTTTATTTTATAATACCTATTTCAAAAGAAACTATGCCCCTAGTATTGCAAATATTAGTGTTTAACCTAGGATATCTAAAAAGTGTAGTATCTTAAATGTTATACTAAATTTTATATAAAGTCTGCGACAAATCGATATTCTTACCATGTTTTCCAAACTTTAAAAACCAATATATACCGATAAATTCCAGTGTACACGAAGAAAAACGAGAACACGTTGCGTACAATGCATTGACGTTTTTGACATTTGAGTTTTGAGTCATGACTTGACGTTCAGAATTTTGACAATTGTGTTTTTTTTCTTTTATTCTTTCCATTTGGAACAGGCTAAGATTATAACCAATGCTGCCTTGTCATTAGTAATATTCTGACAACCATTGATTTAAATATACTAGACGCATAATATAACTATATTATAACATTATATAACTTGCGCACAAAAACGTTGCCACCGCACAAAGTCCATAAACTTAAAGGTTTCGTTTTATTCCTCCGGGGCTTCGGTAACACGCTTGCGCGCAGTTTATATATTATAAGTCTATGGTTTGTGCCCAATTTGAATAATAAAAAAACAACAATGTCAACGAGAATTGGCGGCAGTGGCGTTTTCTGTCACTTTGCCGGAAACTTTTCACTAGCCACCTTCCTACAAATTTTACGCGATATTTTGATTTCCCCTAGCTATTTTCTTGTTCTAAAATATCAAATATCGATTTATTGTTTCATAACCAAAACAGTGATTATGGCGAGATCTACAAAAGCTAAGGTATTGTGATAACTGTAATACATACATAATATCGGGACATCAAAATGTGCGCTCTGCGTAACTGGTTTGCTTTGTTATAGAAGTTTTCTGGAATGATACCATAAATGCCTTATTTCTCTTTTTGAATTTTAAACACAGCTAATTTTACTTACTTAATCGTTTAAAAAAACAAGTTTTAACTAATCTCAGGTTGTTAACACATGGGCAATTCCCTCCAAAACCGATAAAATGCTTGGCATTAATTGCCGGCTTAAGCATTTCTGACTGTAAAATTCAACTAATAATTGATTCTTATTTGTTGAGTGTGTTACTTATTGAATTAACGTATCACAAGCTACGACTAATTGTTAAGGCTGACGTAAATTATGTGCGTAGTTGTGATTTTGTATCGCATTTCATTGTTCCTCCTATTTATTTACTGTTTCTTACATTTATTTTTGTTTGATAACTTTAAAATATTTTGCTTATTACATACGAGTGAAGAAGAATATTTATGTAAGAAGAATATGTATGTATTTAAGATTTATTGCGTCGTTATCGATATCTACGTAGTTATGAACGTACAATAAAATAATGTCCATTGAATCAGGTTAAGGGTTTGATAATTTATTTTTGCAGAAAAATGGGGATGTCAAAGTAGAAAATGAAGTGCCAAAAAAAGGACGCGGGAAAACGAAAGCTATCGAGGACCCAGAGTCTGAGGTAATGGAGCAGGTGACTTCAGCCACAGAAAAAAAAATGAAACGCGGTAAAAAGGTAACAAATGGGCTGGACAATGAAAAAAATGAAGAAACAGCTCCACCTGCTAAAAAAGGTAGGAAGAAGGTTATAGAGGAATCTAATGAAGACAAGGAACCAGCTAATGACAATTCTGCTGATGAAGAATCTACTCCTGATGAAGAATCAAAATTAAATGGTGAATCTGACAAAAATGGTGACTCAGAAGAAACTCAAAGCTCAAGTGCAGGAAAAGGCCGAAAGAAGCCAGTAAAAAAAGAAGTATCAGCTGACACTAAATCCACTAGAGGAAAGAAAACCAAACCAGCAGAAAATGGGAACAGTAATGGACAAGAGCAGACTGATAAAAAGCCTAAACCTGTTGGAAAGGGAAAGGGCCGCAAGCCTGCTGTCAAGGACTCTGAATCTCAAGAAAAGACTGAAAGCATGGAAGATGATGCCAAACCTGAACCAGTGACAACTAAAGGCAGAAAGAAAGCCACACCTAAAGCTGCTAAAGAAAAAACTCCAGAAAGTCAGAAAGAGGAGACTGAGGTAGAAAAGGTAAATGATGAGGATCAGCCAGATGAGCCTAAGAAAAAGGAGGCAAAGGGTAAAAAACCAGGAAAGAAAGCACAAACCAAAGAAGATTCTGAAGACAAAGATGATGAAATCAATGATCAGCCATTAACTAAGAAAAAGAAGGGTACTAAAAAAGAAGATAAAGCAAAAAGTAAGTAATAAAATCATTTATTTTATGTTTTAATTTCTGTAAAGTAGACATTATCCAAGTTCAAAATCCTTTTGACTAATTTTACTTATATTTTGCCCAATTTTAATCACCAGACTAAGTGTAATCTGTAATTGTGCTACTTGGTTTTTATTGTAGCCACAAGCTTATGAGTTTATAATAAGATTAATGTGTGTTACATACCAGGTGACACGAAAGAAGATGAAAATGAAGATATTGCTGATGAGAAACCAGTAAAGGGCAAACGAGGGCAAAAGAAGCCTGCTGAGGCATCCATTGAGCCTGAAGACGAAGCCCAGGATACAGGGGAGCAGCCTACTAAACGGCGACGAAAACAAGCTGAAGAAAAGGGTAAATAATATGTTCTAATTATGTTAATTGGTTGACTACTTGACAATTGTTTTGTATTATTAAGATTACTTGTCTCTTTAATTATTTAAAAATAAATGGTTTTTGATTATTTATATAAAATGCTTTTATTTATTTTTTACCTTTCATCTGGGTGTATTCTAAAAAATAACATTTTAATGTAAGTATTTATGATCCCCTGCAGAATGCATGTATATTTATATGGACAGTCTACTTTATAGTCAACATTATAGCCCGCATGTTCTACTCCTATGCTTATATTTGGTACATGACTAACCAGTAATACTTTTGTTTAACAAGTACAAGTTACAAGCTTTTTTCTTTTTGTAACAATTATGGTTGTATAGCATAGTAATTATTACAAAAAAAAAAAAAGTTTTGTTTAAGCAATAAACAGTAGAAGCCAGTTAAAAAAGATGAAACTAGATATAACACATAACACTACTCTCTAAAGTAATATAAACAGTTATTTACCTTTACTTTGTAAGGGGTCATCTATGTGTTGGTATCTCAACACACCAAATAGGTTTGTTGAGATACACCTACCATAACGTTTATACATTTAGTTTTTGAGAAATACACTAATGGCAGTCCTTTTTGGAATAACTATTATTATTATAAATGAAAGGTTGCAGGTATCCACTGGATGCAGATAGCTTCTGACAGGTCGGAGTGGAAAGTTATTGGGGGAGGCCTATGTTCAGCAGTGGACATTATGTGGCTGAAATGATGATGATGATTATGAATGATGTGAATTATAGGCAACTGTTGATACTTACCACGAATTTGGCTTTGCTTGACTGGTAACTTCATGAATTTGTATAATTCATTTTAAGATTCAAGGAGCACATAAATTGTAAATTTTAGTAATTCAGTAAGAGTTTTTTTATTGTTCATGATTATTATTCATGGATGTTGAGCTTACTAGTTATATCAATGTACCTAAAATCTTAGATCTATTTAATTTTCAGCACCCATCCAAGATAAAAAGAAAGCACCCCTCAAAAACAAAGCTGCTACTAACTATGAGGAGCTGGACTTCACAAATACATCCAAAAATGCTCAAGGAAAGGAGTGGAATTACAAAATATCTTGTTGGAATGTGGACGGCATAAGAGCATGGTTGGGGAAGGGTGGTTTGGACTACATAAAGTACGAGAAACCTGATATATTGTGCTTGCAAGAGGTAAAGTGTGCTCAGGATAAGCTACCAGAGGAGCTAGTAAACGTCCCGGGCTACCATGCTTACTGGCTAAGTAGCGACAAGGATGGCTACGCTGGAGTCGGAATTTACACTACGAAATTGGCAATGAATGTTCAGTATGGCCTTCAGAATGAAGAGCTTGACGACGAGGGGGCGCATCATTACAGCGGAATACGAACACTTTTACTTGGTCACCACTTACGTACCCAACGCCGGGCGAAAACTAGTCACGCTACCGAAAAGACTGCAATGGAATGAAGAGTTTCGAAAATATGTTAAGGAATTAGATAAGAAGAAACCTGTGATAATATGTGGTGACATGAATGTAGCACATAACGAGATAGGTGAGTAGTATACATATTCAATTCAATGATCTTTTTAGTTTAATATATTACATATTTGTTCAATATCATAGGCTATGCTAAATGGGAAGGCTTGTTCCCCCCAATAGAATGTTAAGGCTGATGATGAAACATCTTGTTCAAACTTTTTTTATTTATTTAAACACACATGTCTATTTGCAAATATGTAATACCTAACTATTATTGTTTGAATTTTACATTTTCAACATTTTGCATAAACAGTATCAGCAAGTCATCAGTATTCATGTATGTAAATGTTGATTGTTTTGTTAATGACCACAAAGACATTATTTAGCACCCTTGTTGTGTCATTAGATTAAAGGGACGAGTGACTCTTACTATGTCAGTAATTTTACTCTTGTAGAAGAGTTATAATATACTTTGTTAATACTACAAAAAAAAAGTACAAATTTATAAACAAAAATGGGCATTATCCAAAATCACTTACTTGTTTGCTCCTACATAACAGAAAGAAGAGGTTCTGGTGACCCCGCTAACAATCATATTGTTATTTATTGTAGATCTATCAAATCCGAAGACAAATCGAAAGAACGCGGGATTTACGACGAAGAACGCTCTGGAATGACTGAACTCCTCGGCGACGGATTTGTTGATACCTTCCGCATCTCAATCCTGATAAGACAGGCGCGTACACCTTCTGGACTTACATGATGAACTGTCGGGCTAAGAATGTTGGCTGGTGAGTTTTTAGATAATTTGGGTAGGACCTGCCAGGGTTATTTTTAAGGTATCGTACCACAGAGCTCATCTTCGTTTTGCTGTAGAATAGTTTCTGAAGTGATGCTGAACAGTCTAATAAATCTTACTAAATAAGGTCATGTCCAACCAAACTAAGATTTTTCTGAGTTTGGTTGGGGCATTGCTGCAGGCTGAATCACCCGACTTTCCGAAAAGAAGTGTGCTTCAAAATGTTTTCACTGAGATATTCATATTTGAAATCTCAATGAAAACATTGATGAAAACGAATTTTGACAGCGCCAAAAAATAATCCTGAAATAGTTGCACGATAAAAAATAGCCTCACTTTAGTTTCGGAGTTGTAGCTATGGGTTGGTGAGGATTATGGCTTGAACATCAAGCTGTAATGCTCACCCCAAATGTAAAGCTGTAGTAGTTAACAATCACCAATCCGCAACGGGCCCGCGTTACGGTCCAATCTCCCCATAGCTATGCTTTGCGGGAAGGCCTGTGTCCTGCAGTGGACCGTTAAAGGCTGATGATAAACTTATTATGATATAGTTTATTGTATTTCCAAACCTAAGAAACAGTTTCTTAGGCTAGCCGCGTTCATTCAATGTACTACAGAAATATCACAACACTACTGCAACTAAGTGGCAATTTCATTCTTTATTTTAGTTAATTATTTTATTAAAAATTAGGCAGTAATAAGGATTTATTTGTTTTCATGCGTTTGACTATTTCATAGTGTCGGAAAGACTATTGCCAACCATCTGCGATAGTGTGATCAGAGACGGCGTTTACGGCAGCGACCATTGTCCCATTGCGCTGTTTCTGCATTTGACTAGTGCCGCCAAGCCTAAATAATTATTTTATGTGCATTTAAAGGCTAGCATTAACTAAAGATTTTTAACGCAATCAGGGTGACAAAATATCTGCGATTGTAATTAATTTTACTGTGAAAAAGCTCAATGGACTGGATATTGTTGAATGTTAGCTGTAAATATGCAGAATACCTTTTTATATAGTGGGTTCATACTAGATGTATGATAATATTTAAGCAACCTTTTGCGTGATAAGTCTAAAGTTTCTGCAAGCCAAATACATCACAGTGACACTTTAAATTGTGATCAACGATGTTATCACTTAAGTATTTTTTTTGTAATCAAAGCTCTTGAAAAGAAATAAAGACAATGATAGTCACCAGTTTTTTTTTATATTAAAAAGATATACAATAAATATTTGAACAATTAAAATTTATTAACTCTAAAAATTAAATACAAAAAAGATAAAACAATAGTTACTTAAAATCTAGGATCGATAAATTTGCACCCTTGCGCCGGTACTTCAGGTGTGCCTGCAAGAAGAAATTGTTTTCTCGATAGACTAAATAATGAAAATATCATATTTTATATTCATCAAAATTAGAAGTTTTTTTGTCGTCTTTAGAACATTTGCTTTGTGTAGATATAAGATGCAACTACTCCATAGGTTAGCGTTAGAATCGTTGGTTGCATTAAGAGCTATCAAGATTGGGACTAGCAATAACAGCAATTTTTTTGTTCATCACACTTTCAGAAACATGCTGTGTTAATTGCTAAACAAGAGACAATCAGCGATTCTGGTGTCCGAGTAGCTGGTATAAAAAACATTTAATTTTTCAGAATGTATTATAGATAGCAAATTTTTGGAAAAGGTAGCAATTCTAGATTATGTTCTTAATGCCATATGCTACAGAGGCAACCAGCGATTCGGATGCTAACCTTCATAGGTTTTTTAATTATATGCTGGTCTATTATCCTA
>PQWD01012443.1:0-36445 GCA_019425675.1 Leucinodes orbonalis
ACCCTTTAAAGGAATAAGCGTGTTCAGTTTTATATATATATATCATCACGCCACTGTTTTGGCATAAAAGTGTTTTTTAATCAAGGAAAAAAATTCATATAAGTTACGGTAAATTTTACGTACGTATATTTTTAAAGATTTTAGACAAAAAAATATTCCCTTTTAAATACTGCGCCATGTAGACCCAAACCCAGCATCTATCCGTAATAAAGAAAACAAATACTTTTATTTATAAGTAACTTTAAACTGTAAACACAAAATTAAAGTGGGATTCATTCTCACAGAAATAAATATGAATTTTCAAACTAAATACGCTTTGGAATGTATGTGTACCAAAAAAAAAACAAGCATATGCTGCCTTAAAAAGCTTTCAAACACTTAAAAATATAGGTTTAAAAACAGGATAACAAACCCTTAACCCATACCCAATAAGGTTCAATTTTATCAAGTTCATTGTAGTCTTAGCCGTATTCTTGAATCTGTGTCAAACGATTTTGAATCATCCGTCCCTGAACCGAGAGCAGCAAGTGGTCCGAAGGGTAGACGCCGGTCCGGACCCGTGCAACGTCACCGTATCCGGATGGTGGAGAAGTCCGAGTTCCTTCTCTGCTTTTTGTTCTAACTCTACCCACCTGAAAAACGATAAGGTTTCATCATCATCAGCTTATTAAACGTCGATAAAGGTTTCATCATCATCAACTCATTGAACGTCCCCACCAAGGGGCACGAGCCTACCCGTATAGGGTGATTAGGCCTTAGTCGTCCACGCGAGCCCACTGCGGGTTGGACGACTTCACGCATATCCTTTGAATCTCTTCGCAGGCGTGCGATGCTTTCCTTTACCGTAAGGGCGTCGGATAGCGTACTTATAATAAAAAAAATCGAAATCACATTGGTACTTGCCGGGGATTTGTACCTCAGCCTTCCCGATAGGAGGGCAACAGTCCACACCATTGAGCCGCCGACGCTCTTAAAGGTTTTATGGATAACAATTGGTTTTTAATAATTAACGTATATGTTTCATTCATCGACAATTAGGTCATGCTCGCATCAGCGATTCGACCCTACGCTTTTCCAATTCCTAATTAACTTCATAATATTATTTATATTGTATTTCCGATCGGCACACCATACGCTTTATGTACATGACGTTTGACATGTCTGTTTGTATTGGTGGGGGTGTTTTGTATGTAAAATATATATGTACTAAATAGACAATAACATACAAAAATATATAAGTATGTTTATGCGTTTTAGTAATACCCGTATTACAGGCTAAATGCTTAGTTTGGGACTAGATGGCGCTGTGTGAATATCAGTAGATATTTATTTATTATTATGTGTTGTGATATATATGATAAGCTAGGCACATTGTTGTAATGTTTCATCAGAATCCATTCAGCCTTTTAGACATGTAGAAGTAACAAATACAATCTTTCACCTTTATAATATAACTGTGACACAAGATTTCAAAGTTTGTAATGTAAGAATATTGTGTTTGCAACTGCCTTACAAAAAATGTGATAAGAGTTATCAATTTTAAATAGCCAATAAAAGGATCATAAAATATTATACAAATTATGTATGTATACAATTTATAATACTTATGTCATACGCTATTGTAATATCCAAGAGCAGAAAATTACAAAAACAATACGTTTTTGTCATTTTTTGCTAACCGAATTCCAACGGTCTTAGATAGAGTGACGTAGTAGCAAGGTCAAGGATGACTCAAGAAGCGGCTTAACTATATTTTTTCCTACATTGTAGGTACTATTGAAGTTCCTAGAAAAACACAATAACTTTGTACAATGGATATTCTTTGGTGAAATAGATTTTATAAATATAAATTATAAATAAAATAAACATTTTGGAATACAATTTTTAAATAATTTTATACCTTAATCCAGGAAGAATATAAAGCAGTCTACATAAATAAAAAACAAGAGAACCTTAGAGCACTTCTCTTCCACCAAGATAGTGTGTGCTCAAGAGCAAGCCCATATAAAAAAAATCTCTATCCTATGTATTCCTCAGGTCATAACAGTTATTTTTGTTAAAGACTCAACATCTGTCGTCTCGGGTGACGGGCACAGAATAATATTGACGAAAAATAATAACTACCTACTGTTAATCAATTCTTTTAACACGGCTCCCGTTATGGTCAGGCATATCACTTACCAGGTGAGCGCACTGATTGTCGCGTTCTCTTATGACATAAAATAAAACTACTATTATGATTTCTTCCCCGTACCTTTGTACAGCTAACGAGAACGCCTCCACAACGTTGTTGTCGTTCTTGGCCGACGTCTCTATGTATGTCGCGATCTTGTTGTCGTCACACCACTGCTTTAGCTGGTCGTGACTCACTTCACGGTCCTTGGAAGAAACGTCCGACTGAAACCATAATTGAACACAAATAAGAAATTGATCAAACCCATACCAATATTATTAATGTGAAAGTGTGTCTGTTTGACCGCCTTTCACGGCAAAGCGGATAGACGAATAGACGTAATTATTTAATTGGAGATAGTTGACGGGATGAAGAGTAAGATAGGCTATTTTTTGCCAAATTATAAACCCCCACTTCTCTAAAATGTCGACAGTTTAGTCAATAATACCAATCTTAAATACTGGAGTCAGAATTACATAAATGGAGATCTAGGCTTTACCACCATCTCTTAAAACAGTAATACAATAATATTACTTAGACTTTTCTGGTACAAATAAAATATCCACTGACATGCACACAGCGCCATCTAGCCCCAAGTTAAGCATGGAACCTGTATTATAGATACTAAACAACGGATAAACATACTTATATATTTTTTTTGTAAATACATACATATTATACATAAAAAACACCCAGACCATTACAAACAGACATGTTCATGAACACAAATGTTTGTACTGCCCGGGGATCTAACTCGGAACCCTTGGTGTTGCAGCCGACTTCTCAACCGCAACACCAAATGGGTCGTCATAAATGCTGACGTATCGTTACAGTAATACTGTATTAAGAGATGCTGGTAACCCCTTTGTAGTCTTTAAAAAATGAAGATGACAACGCATAACATTTCAAAAATCTTTTGATCAAATCTTAAAACCTCCGAAAAAAAAACGAAATTTCTGGCAGTGGACGTATATTGACTGTAGTCTAAACCAGAACAAGTATCTTGGAGTTATTTAAAATTTACTCATCACTCAGTATTATTTAACACTACAATATGTACTCATTCGTCATCAGGACCTTCAAATGTCACGGGAATGTCCCCGAAATGCGTTGCCTATTCCGCAATCTCAGGATTCCCATATGAAGACACCAATACATACAATTTTATAAAAAATTAAATAAATGATATAATGTATGACACCAAATATCACGTTTTTCAGTATCTTGTTGATAAAACATTTGCCGTCATTATAAAACTTAATTATCCAATTATCTAATTAAACATACGTGACGTCAGATAATGTTTTAAGTTTGAAATTTTGTAACATTTATTTAAGATGTGTTTAAACATCGTCATCGTAACAGCCTTATATGTCAACTGCTGAAATAAGGCCACCCCTTGAAACCCGCGGACATAATTGCCATATCCCCTCAATTGATTGATGGGCAAACACTATCGTAGAGTTCCTATTAGAGGTGTAACCAAAAATTTATAGTCGTTACTATCGTTACGTTACTAGATATTTTTAATTCTTTCAAACAAAAAATAGAGCAACGAATCGAGTCGTACCTACGAATTGTTACTATGTTAGGAAGTCCTAGCATCGCATAATTTGCAAAAACACACCTACAAGATGAGAATGGCCTAAAAGTGAAGTAACTGCAGACGGAATATACGGAATTTGCAGAGCACTAACAATATTATTTTATTTGAAAAAGTGATAATTTATATGAATTGCAACTAATGATCAGCAAACGTGCTTAGTGTCACGTGCACACGTAGGTATCAACGGAACTTGAAGAGTAGGTACTAGTGACAAAATACCGTTAATTATTATCCAATTATATTATAGTGATTAACGTTTCGTTACCCTGTACATAAAGGCGCATCTATTACTCAGTAACGAACTCAGGGATTACCTACAGATACCTTTCCTACATATGTGGTGTGAAATTGTGTGACAGATTAGGAATGCTGTTATCAGAGAAGTGTGGTCTGAAAGTAGATGTAGTGTCAAAAGTAGAAAGAGTATGTTAGGATGGTATGGACACTTGGAGCGCATGCGTGAAAGGAGAATAGCAAAGCAGGTTCATTGTGCGAATGTGGAAGGATATACGAGCAGGGACGACCCACAAGGACTTACATTGACCAAATTGGTCAAGTCCTTAGAAGGATGTTTTTTTTTCGAACTGACTACTGCTGTGGACGCAGATGGCCTTTACAGCTTCACCGGGCAATTGGCGAGCGCAGATGGTCTCAGCCTTAAAAAGAAGGCTGGATCTCATGTAAAGGGAATAAAAAGCTTGTATGAAAAGATTGATGGATGTGAATGAAGCTAGGTAAGTATGTCAGGACCGCGCAAAGTGGCGTTCCATCATCTCTGCCTACCCCTCTGGGACAAGGCGTGAGCTTTATTTATTTACCTTTCCTACAGGGCATGCCTTGTCCGTAATGCGGGTTGATCACGTCTACCATTCTATTGCATGGATCTAGATAAACATCTTAACGTATCTCGAAAGCACGGGGGACTAGAAATATATCAACCGCCCACCAAACCGGCTATTACAACTGTTGCGTAGCTTCCACCATCCTTAACCGTAACCTTTAGCCCGACTAACGCTTTCGGTAACCGTAACTTAGCTACTACATTCGAATCAAGCCTTTATTTATAGTGAATGTCTCAAGCGTTATGTTAAAAATATAGTGAGTTATGCGACAGTATCCTTTAAGGTAAAATTAAATTTTTTATTGTTTTTCTGTATTTTATGGACTATTTATGTACCTAAAGCGCAAGAACAACCTTAGTTGCTAACCAATACTCAAAAATATACTTTATTATTTTTTTAGGAAGTACTTACAACCTAAAAATAAAGTAAAGATACTATTTAAATGTGTAAATAATATAGATATAACAGGTATATATAATTATTGACGACCCATTTGATGTGATGGTTGAGACGTCGGCTACTTCCACAGATTCCCAATACAGGAGATGGGCAAGCCGCGTTTTTAAGTGCGACAAATGTAAGCTCAACGAGCATACACTGGCTGCCAGTTTACGCTCTGTGTAAGTCGCGTCCAGACGCACGCATTTTAGAAGAAAATACCGTTTATTTTCCAAAATGCCGTCCTGTGCAATAGTAACATGCCATCATCGCAGTGATTTAGCAAATAATGGAATAACTTTTCACAGGTAAGAACCGAAAACTTTGATTTATATAATTAAAAAGGATATTTAAACGAATCGTCCGTTTTTTATTCATGAAACATATCACTGTAAATTCTTTGTAACGATCTCGGTAGTTATATTACAATGCGGCTGTGCTAACTGTTCGTCGGTTCGCAATTCATAATATGCGCGCAATGGTTAGCGAACATTACTCGTGTTCCACTAGAACCATTATTCGGTAGTACGGCCCCTGACCGCGTCCGTTGGTACAAACGCCTAGTGAGAACCATTTTATCGACCCACCTATCGATATATTCGTATGCAGTCTTGTATGGAAGCGGAAGGTTTTTGTTTATTATTTTACGTTTGTTTTTTTTATATCCTCGATTCTACTAACAGTATTTAAGAAATATTTTGAGGCTATTTTATTTATATAAAGTTATTTTATATCTTTTATTCGATATTTAAGTTTTGTTTAAAAACATAAGTACATAATAAGCGAACAAAGTTGATAAGAATCACGACGGCTATTGGCTTTTTATCAATGGTGACTGTGAACACGCCACGGCCATTTTTAATTTGTGAATGTGGTTGTAAGGATTTTAAAATAATGAACAAATAGTGATTATTTTTATAACTTTTTAACATTTATCATTATATGTCTGCCCTTTTCTGAAGCTATTCTATTAATAGTATCTAATATAGTATAGTATATTTAAGGTTCCCAGAAGATCAGCGTTGTAAGTTTTACGTTTATTATAACATGGAATAAGTAACCCTTTACAAGACAAATATTTATGTTAATTTTACCATATCTACTCGTACATACTCGTATCTGCTTGGGTGTTGCTATTTAAAAAAATATATGTTTTCATTCTAAACATTATCTCTTGAAATGTAATTAAAATTTACTTTCGCTGTATTGATTTTTAGCGATGATATGATATACATACGTCGATCGATAATTATAGTTCTAATAAATGAATAAAGCTACGCGGCTTAATAATATTGTTTAAATAATAATTATATTATTAATACACCAATAAATATTTCATTTAAAATTAACATTTATTTCACGTAACCCAAATTAACAGTAGGATTTTTATTTTGAATCTTCGTGCAGGTAATAGAAAAAGTATCGATATCTATCGATATAACGCTTCCCCGCATGGATCACCGCGTTCAAGGTGTCCGTGATTGGGTAAACATTGACCAATGACGAGTAATATTATTAGTGTAAGTTTTTAATGTTGTGTGTAAGTTGAAATTGCGACATTGGGTCTTCTTATAAACTTAGCGACTCGTCCGGTCTAATTGTTATTCCGGTCTGTGGCTACTTCACTAATTATAAATTGTTGACTTTCCTTTAAGAGCACTATACCAACAAAAACCTTGAACAGACCATCAACGCGCTATCGCACGTCCCCGAAACCACTTCTTACCAAATACCTGTACACAATTTACGCAATCACACATAATTACTGCAACTGCATTCAAATGTCAGTTTCAAACTTAAGGAAAATGTCCCCCAAGTATCGCGCCAAAGGACGATGAACGAGCCGATACAAATAAGGTCGAATTGATATCGGTTGCAAATATTTTTCAATGCGGTTTAATAATAATAAACCAGTATAGAATTACTAAGAGAATACCACAAGGACGAGCTAAACACAAGAGTTCATTAGCCACAGGGACCACAATGTATTATTAATGATTATTTAGAATATTCACTCATCCAATACCTAGTGTTAGGCTAGGGAAGTCCCAATGAAGCCCGAATCAACCAAATAATATGACGGAATACTGAATACTTTAATGAATAGTTTATTCGTGTAACAAACATGACAGGACAGTAATTTTAACGAAAGCTTTACTGTTCTACGGTTATAGTTTACTTGTGTATCAGTAACTTTTGATTTATAAGGCATATTTGAATTTTATTCTAAATTTATATGTGAGAGATCCATGCTACGAAACGAATGGTCGGCACGACAGGACCTGGAGTGATATCACGCGAAACAATTGATTGGTTAGGTTTCAAGAAAGCAAGGGGTTTTCTTTTCTAACTCTTATACTCCAGGCACACAGATTTCTTATTAAATATATTAAAGCAAGAGCGTTAAAAACTAGCAACCTAGAATGCTCTCTAGGAACAGTAGATCCCATATTAAAGTTTATAGTGGTATTTAAAGTTTGATAAGCGTCGGTGGCTCATTGATGTTGGCTGTTGCCTTTCGATCTGGAGGGCGCAGGTTTAAATCCCGCCACTTACCAATGTATTTTCGAATTTCCAATATTATATGTAGGTACATTTATCCGACGGTCTTACGGAGAAGGAAAACATCGTGAGTTTCCTCATGCACGCCTGCGAAGAGATTAAAGGTACTGCGTGAAGTCGGCTAAACCGCACTGGTCTATACACACCCTTTACGGGTAGGCTCGTGCCCCTCGGTGGGGACGTATAATGAGCTGATGAGGATGATTTAGAGTTGCAAGGTTGCTTGGCTCCCAATACTCAGCTGTACACTGGGATCCTTACCAATTGTGCGTTTCGGGAAGTTTTACATCCAAGACCTACCATTTCTAATAGACCAAGTGCAATAGTCACGTCCTATAAGCATCGACCATGAAGGTATGAATGAACGAATAAAGGAAGGACCATGAACTATATCATTAACTTCCTATCTAAAAGAAAAATTGTTTTTGTTAAAAACGTTTTTTCACGTGTTACTTAAACCTATTAAACTCCGATATTATTTAACCATGTGCCAAGTTAAATGCCATTCAATGCGTTGATGGCTTTTAAATTGTCGGTTAGGGTAAATTCAAACAACCGATAAGGGAAACATTTTTAGACAATATCAACCCAAAAAGTAATAACTTAATAAAAGAGAAAAGTAAGTGCCTTACTACAACATGAGGAAACTTGCGTGCGCAAGTTTCCTCCGAACGAGCCTACGAAGATTCAAGTGTTGTGCGTGAAGTCGGCCAATCCGCAATGGGCCCGTGTAGACGACTAAGGCCTTACCACCCTTTAGGGGTAGGCTCGTGCCCCTCGGTGCCCGGTGGGGACGTTCATTAGCTGATAATAAAGTTCCTTACTTATCTATGGTCCTATCACATTGACTTAATGATTATAATCTATTAGCATTAGTCTATAATCCAGTTGGTTAGACGTTCAAATTACCAATTAATTACTTGTGTTCAATGAACCACAACTTTGTTCAACTAACGGATTTAAGCACCGTAACATATTAAGCCGATATAATTAAGCTTAAAAGTTGTTTTCTATTAACATACTTTATAACTTTTCCCTTCTTTTGATTCCAACTTGGAAATCTAGCAGCAAACTGTCAATAGTATGGAAGCAGTCGAAGACTTGATTTTCACATTCCACAACAACACAACACAACGAAGGAGCTCTCATCATACGTGAAAAACGCATTATAGCATGGGTGGTTCGGAAACCATAACTTCGTGAGAGAGAAAGGAACATATAAAATCTTGCTAAACTTTCCAAGCGTTTTCCGGGAACTTAGGGAATAACTTTGGATTTATTTTAAATTGAAAACGATCTAAGTGGCATGATATTGATCGCATCATAATACTCGTATTGACAATGTATATCGATTTGAAAGATGAGGGCAAGACCAAATCCAGCAATGGACTGATGTCTTAACGGTTGGTATTTTGTTACTAATGCTAAACTTCAATCTGGCCATTTTAGCGCCATAACAGTTTTTCCCTAAAAAAACCTTTGTTCAGGGCTAAATAGTGAGACCAACAGTGGTATTACTGGGTCCATGACTCGACATCCGGATATCATAAGTCAACGAACAAGCTGTTGTCACTTTTGTGGGGATCCCAAGTGTATTATAGGCGATAGTTTCCATAAGCACTGTTTTCATAAAAAACATGCAAAATAAGTAATGGTTATCTTAATCACAGAATATTACTAGATTGAATAGCTATCAGGTAACACAAAAAAAAAATTGACACAAAATGAGCGGAAGTATTAGGTATGTGTACTTTACCTACTTTGGTGAATCAACCATAATCTATATACCTACAGATTACATAGATAAAAAATGGGATTACCATGCGTTGATTAACAACAAAGCATATCGTTAGACACCTTGTCTACAAAGGTGTCTTACTAGGTACCTAAAATATTTAGTTACCAAAAATTTAACTACGGAATAAATAATTTAATCACTTTTTAAAGCACTTGTCAATAAATGAGAGTGGTGTGGAGTGTTGCCTTCCTATCTGGAGGATGCAGGTTACACCCAACACGTATCAATATCTTTTCGAATTTTCAAAATTATATGTTCGATTATCCGACGCTCTTACGGCTAAGGCATCGCGAGAAAACGTACGTACGCCTGCGAAGAGATTCAAAGGTTGTGCGTGAAGTCGGCCAATCCGCACTGGGCCCACGTGGACGACTAAGGCCTATACGGGTAGGCTCGCACCCCTCGGTGGAGACATATAATGAGCTGATGATGTCAATTTATACAGCAAAATATTGAAAATGTATTAGAATAATCCTACCTTATTCCCCACAACCATGAAGGGGAACTTCTCAATGCCGTTCTTCACGCCAGCATAATGAAGGAACTCGTTCAGCCACATCTTGATATTGTTGAACGAGCAGCGGTCGTCGATCGCATATGCCAGTATGCAGATATCGGATCCCCTGTAGAATGGCGTCCGGAGCGATTTGAACCTCTCCTGACCGGCTGTGTCCCATACCTGAGGCATAATTCAATCATACACTACCTACTAACATGTACTAACAACCAAAGGCATAATAACTTTCGAGTTATAGACCGAAATAGTCAGAGACTAGTGACGGGACTATCACCGGACATTGCTCACTAAACAAATATGTCCTCTGTGCAGAGCGTGCATGGAAGAGGAGGAAACGGTGCCGCATGTGCTCCTTAAGTGCACAGTCGTAACTCAGATCCGCAAGGAAACTATCGGGTCACCGGTAACACTTGTGGACGCCCTGAGAAGACCGAGAAGGCTGATCTGCTTCTGGAGGGAGGTGGGCGGTCTGGCAGGCCATCATGCGTGCGTGAGCAGGCCACCATGGCTCACGCACAATGGTCCATTGCACAGACTAAGTGCGGAAACCGACCCCATTAACATAGAACTTTTTTAGATTGCGTAATTGAAAAATGGTTAGCACTGCCCTGATAAAAGACATTTTAGCAGGTTGACAAAGGCCTGTGTCTTTACAATTAGGGAAAAAGTTAGATTGTTGGTTAGATAGAAATAAGACCAACTAAAATAAGTAAATATTTTATTCCCAAAATATTTCTCTCTCTCTTCAACCTATCAATAGTCTATTGCTGGACATGGGCCTCCCCCATTTTGCGCCAGATATCCCGGTCCTCTGATTTTCTCTTTAGTTGTCTTTTAATTAATTACACAAATAAATGTATGTCATAAAAAACCTTAGTCTAACAAAACCTATGATATTCTGTATATATAAAGGTAGATGCGCCATCCGTACCTCAAAAACGAACCGCCGAAGAGAGTACAGTTTGTACTCTTTTGTTTAGGTAAATGTATGCTCATTCAAAATATGTGTATGTGTGCTGTCGCTGCATTCAGAACACTTTTTTCGATTGTTTTGTGAGCATTTCAGGAATCTATACTTTTTTTCATCATTGAATAAAACTTAAAATATCAGACTCATAGCATCAATTTCATACTACTACTACTACTATTCAACCTATCGAAGTCCACTGCTGGACATAGGTCTTCCAATTTCATACATAACAACATAAACTGAGTTTTCATTAATATCTTGGTATGGAATTTCACCTCCCTTTATTTAAAATAATAGTATATGCTTACCCCAGTAGGTACTCACAAGTGTTTCATACAAAACTAGACCACTAGTTTGTTTGATAGACAATATGAGGCTGAAACTGGTAGATAATTCTAACAGAAAAAATGTGATGGCCAGGAACAAAAAAAGGACTTGGTCCCTGTTTTGAAACAAATATGTACAAAAATATTTGCATGTTGTAGTCAAAGGTTATATAATGCAAACACCACGTTTGGCATCAAACCTTTTTTCATTCCTGACCATCGGGTTTTTTTATTGCTACAATTTTCTGCCAGTTTCAGACTCGTGCAGACAATAAGTCCTAAGAAATTACATTTTCATTACTATATTCCCATAAAACATACTAGCATAACAACAAAATATAACATATTTCTTCTGGCTCATAATTTGATGTTTTA
This sequence comes from Leucinodes orbonalis, assembly GCA_019425675.1. Lineage (NCBI taxonomy): Eukaryota > Metazoa > Arthropoda > Insecta > Lepidoptera > Crambidae > Leucinodes > Leucinodes orbonalis. The sequence goes on from PQWD01012443.1 coordinate 11,608, forward strand.
CACATTCATTTTAACTACTTATGATCAACTTAACAAAGTCTTGTACACACATGCAATTTGTAAATCTTGCAACCTTGAGTTGATTCTGCCAAAATAACATTTGTGTAGACCTTGTGGAGCTTGGCAGTTTCTATTTGGTATTTTTATAATAAAACTAACTTGATTCAAAATTATGTTAGTACTGAAAGAAAAGTACAATTAAGTACTAATAATATAGACCATGAAAGATATATTTTTATATCTGAAATGAATTATATGGATATAATAATAAAATAAATAAATAAATATCCACTGGCATTCACACAGCGCCATCTAGCCCCAAGTTAAGCATGAAGCCTGTATTATGGGTACTAAACAACATATAAACATACTTATAAATATTTTTTTGTAAATACATACATATTATACATAGAAAATAGCAGGCAAATTCATTTTTAAGTTAGTTTTGATCAATTGAAAATACTATGTACATGTACAGAACAAGGTAGGTGTATTAAAAATTGTTTAAAGTATTAATACCTGTAATGTGTACTCCTTGCCATTCACCTCTATTGTTTTGTTCATGAACTCCACGCCTATGGTGTGGAAACTGTGGTCATCGAAGTGATTTGATATAAACCTGCTCATTAAGCAGGACTTTCCCACTCCACCATCTCCCAGTATAACGATCTTCAAAAGTGTGTTTTTTATTCGGAGTTCTGCCGTAAGCACGCTCATTATCCTCGACCATTATGTTAGAAAATCACCATTATAGTCCCCAGAATGCTTCTTTTATTACTGCAGCCTTGAAACTTAATGTTAAATCAGACTGTTTAATTAGTGACTCATGTTTAACAGTCCTGTTGTTGTAAGATTTAACACTACAAACATTCTTAAAATGCTTTCACAAGTCTTTTAAGTTAATTTGTTTAAGACGTACGTTATAAAATGAGATACTTTTTATCACATTAGAAGTGGACACAGCTGTTTCAATTAAATAACAAACGTCAATTGAATAAATTTTAACATTTGATTTGACATCGGTTGTCATTTTGGCACACCTGCCTGCTGATTGAATTTCCTGACATCTACCGAGGAAGTCAGAAACTCAATGCTAGCTTTCTTATTACAGAATTATCGTATTATTACGTGTTTGTAGTAAATCAATTAAAGAATGGTACCCAATGTTTGAGCCTGAACTTAATGATATATGATTTCTTAAAACAAATCAGAACATTTTAAAATATCAACCTTTTACGGTAACGCCATCTAGCGACTCAGTTTGTAGTTGTAGCAGTTAAATGCACTAGTCGCCGGTAGGTGTCCAATAGGTTACCTTTTGTTTTGAACGCAACTCTTGTTTCGTGATGTCACGCACACCACTCCGCACGGAGCTATCGCTCTCGCTCTCTCCGTTTGCCTTTATTCCGCTTTGTTTTGCGGAGTTGAAAGGACATATTGAAACAACTGAACGCGTTTATTCGTTGTGTTCAATGTTTTCTTTATTTTAACGTATTTTTTCTGTGAATTCACATTGTATTTTGTACGTAAAGTGTTATCTTATTGGACAGAACTGTGTTTGTGCGATAATTGCATCGGAGTTCATTCATTTGCGCAATCGTGTGGCTGATGTCAATAAACTTGTCGGTGGTATTTTATGGGAAAGGTGTGTCGCAAGTTGGTACCTGTCGTCGGGTGGGTGTTTGATGGCGGGATGATGTCTGCAAGGTGTCCTGCGGCATGTTAGTTGGGAGCGAGGTGAGTGGCTTTAGGTAGTTTGGGCCCGCGCGGTAGAGGAGGGAGCGGGGAGCGGGCGGGGCGCGTGCATTCACCTCTGACCCGCGCGGGGCGAGCGCCGCTCAAGGTCGGTGCGCCGCCTGAAGGTCGCTCGTCACGTGACACGGAGGGTGCGACCTCACCCCCGCCCCTTGCCGCGTCCTTCGCTCCCTAAGCGATTGTTTGGGTTAACATTCGCGAGCAAAAGTGTTTTAATATTTCGGAAAATTTTTGGCCATTATTTAAATCAATTTTACTAGCTTAATTAACTATTGCTATCATGAACTCATGTGAAAATAATTTTATGTGACGTTGTAATTTGATAGATCGTGTTTTGTTTTGATAAAAAAGTAAATCATTTTTAAGCCACTTAAGGAAATAATTATCGGATATACGTACTGGTGGCTTTACTAGCTAATGACATTTAATATTACATTCTAACTGTTCTATTTAGGTACTTGGATACGCAAATTATTTGCAATTATTATTATTGTCTAAATAATTTTATTGTATCATTTTAGTTGATTGATGACACGAATATTCTTACGTATCTACTACATACCTACTATTAAAATTTTCTGTGAAGATTGAAAAATCAAGCAGACGTCCGTAATTTTCTCCCAAAATGTCCTGTAAATACAAGCGGAGTTCCAGTTACGTCAATTATTATAAACTTATCATGAAAATTATTTGCTCTTTTTAAAAACCTGTACTTTATTTGCAGCTTTAAGTAAAGCCTTCCTAAACCGTTAAAAAAATTAAAGAAAAAAATGGTTTTGTAAACATGAAGTTACAATAATAATTTTAGTGTATTACATATTATAGTATATTATATGATATTACTTCAACGAGAAATATATAATTTGTAGAAAATTTAGGGGATGTAAGGGAAATGGAAAACCTACAAAAAAGTCAGTTGTAATGTTTGTTTTTGAAGAGTTTCTGAATAATATGACTAAGGATTTGCAAGTATAAAAAAACACGATTTCACTTGCACAAAAAATCCAGTCAAAAATGATGACGAATATTACATATTCATAAATTTCGTACGATCTCTATACCTTAGATTAATTTACATTACATTTATTTTGCAATATGGAACGAATGAACGAAATCTTGTTTAGCACAACATCGGTGTACAAATTTGCATAAAAATATAAAAAAATTGCGTTAGTGTCCACAGTTGTACGAAAATAATATAAATTAAGCGTTTATCGAGGGAAGCTAGTAGGAGGATTCAGTTGGGCTGAACGGCATTCGGCAAGTTACTTCACGTCGACGATTCCGCAATGCTTAAAGACAAAGTCTTTGAACAATGCGTCCTATCCGTACTAACATACGCAGCTGAGACGGACACTGACTGCGGGATTGGTTCACAAGTTCAAAGTCACTCAACGCGTAATGGAGCGAGCTATGCCCGAGGTCTCTCTCAGGAATAAGATCAGAAATGATTTAATCCGTAAGAGAACTAAAGTTACCGACATAGCCCGCCGGATCAGCATGTTGAAGTGGCAGTGGGCCGGTCACGCATGTCGCAGAACCGATGGCCGTTGGAGCAGACGAGTTCTGGAGTGGAGACCGCGTCTCGGCAAGCGTAGGACGCCCTCCGGCCCGATGGACCGACGACTTGCGAATGGTCGCTGGTGGAGGCTGGATGAGAAAAGCGGAGGACCGGGATATCTGGCGCAAAAGGGGAGACCTATGTCCAGCAGTGGACTGCGATTGGTTGAATAGAATAAGCGTTTATCGTACAGACATAATTTTGTATTTATTCGAATTTAGAATAGTCAACCTCGGTTTGAAAAAAAATGGATTGTTATATATTTGTTGTGAAAATTTTTTTGAGTAATACTTTTCCTCAACTGTTTCTCAACTTTGCGCGTTCCTTAAAATATCCCTTAATATTGAAGTGATTCGTTGACAGTACGACTATTAAACGGTTTTCCTTTTGCAAAACAACGTCGCAGTGGGTATTGCAGAGTTGTAATTACGTCGTTGGCCAATAAATACCTGAGTCTGGCTTTTCTTCGTGAAATAAGTCGCACCTGTTATGTTATGTGTATATAGGTATAGCGTTTTGCAACGCAGATATAACTAGGGTTGACAATATTTTTGATATTTATTGTAATACAATAATGATTTAACAACGAACCACCGTTGTTTATAAAAATAATTCATATATAAAATGATGATATAAGTGTCACTAGTTCTGCCATCAAAAGACTTACAAGCAAGAACTTACAGGAAAGGTTACACAATAAGAACAACTCGTAGCAACATCATGCCAAAATCACTAAACCGATATTATACATTTTTTTCTACTGTTAAGTGTTTGGTTAGCCGCCGATGGCTTTTAAAAAGAAGTTTATTATACAACACTTGATTCTTTAAAAAGACAGCAACCTGAACCAGAAAAGGGAAGACTCGACGACAATAGGCAAATAAACCTTAAAACTAAACAAACTAAATTACCTAATAATTTGCGTCTTTTCAAGGAATGAGTAAACAAGTACCTTTTGAGTAAGCATGTTCCAACATCGTCTGCATTATCACTTACCAATGTGAGATAGCATACAAAATTCTCCCTTATTTCCTATACAAAATCATGTAAAATCTTGCGTCGCAGCCCTATGTAAATGATAATAAAAGATTTCGTCACACACTACAGTGGGCGGGAAACTGTATTGTAGAGCCGAAATGCCGATTAAGTGAATATTGATATTCTAATTAAAACAACGGTCTCTTAAGCTCGGCTTAAGTAACGGTTGTTTGCATAAAGTGCTGCAATCGCATTATAACTTGACCTATATGGATTACTGTCTTATTTGTATACTAGTGAGTATTAAGGCATACAATGTACAACATTGAAAAGTATAATTCAATGACATATGCCTGCGCGTCGGTTTACAAACCAGCTGAACAAAGAAAAAACATATATACTTAACAGTAATAAATTTATTCCTAAACGTATAATAGCTTTAATGGCACAGCATTAGCATGCGAATGTGGAAACTGAATCTACTTTTCAGACCATTGACTTTAATAGAAGTATTTTATTGGCTGTCTAATGTTTTAGTACTCCTTACTCCGTTACAGTAAAATGTTTCTTAACCACCTCTATAGAAGAGATATACTTTGCTTTAGTTTTTTTATCCATGTTGTTTTTTATACTTAATTGACAAGTCGAGATGAACCAAAACAGTACCATGCTTGGCTATCAGAATGAAAACCCAGGTAATATACCAAATTTGGTATGCTACACACCTAGACTAACGTTGTATGTACTAAAGAATGCCTAATTCTTAGATCAGACGTAAAAATATCTAGCAAACATTATTATTGTAACAAAACATTAATATAACTGACTAATAATAACACTGTAGGCAATGATTCAATTATGATAATGTACCTAAATTACACTGAACATGTTTAATTGAGTACATTACACTGAACATGTTTAATTGAGTACATTAAATGTTCTTATCGTTATTATCTGTATCACAGATTTCCTAATACAGGAGATAGGGCAAGCCGCGTTTTTAAGTGCGACAAATGTAAGCTCAACGAGCATACACTGGCTGCCAGTTTACGCTCTGTGAGACGAGTCAAGACGCACGAATATTAGAAGAAATTACCGTTTTATCCCAAAATGCCATCCCGGCAATTGTGACATGCCATCATCGCAAGGAATCAGTAAATTTACCAAGAAATATAATAACTTTTCACAGGTAAGAACCAAAAAGAAATTGCGACACTGGGACTGCCTATAAACTTGGCGGCTTGTCCAGTCTAATTGTATATTCGGATGTCTGTGATCTGTATAGAATCCTATTGCTATATTTATTTCGTTGTGTTGTAAAACTGATGTCGAAATAGGATATTGCTGAGCATTGTTCCTCCTTGGTAGAGTTTATATAGGTATATATAATAATGAACTAGGTTGATTTTAATTTTGTACCTTAAATATAATTTGATATTTAATAGTTAAATTTTACAAGCATATATGCTAAGCATTGTCTTATATATGGTTAACACTTGCCTTGCTAGAATTGTTTTTTTTTTCAGTAGTACATTTGGAAATTTTAATTATACCATTATTGTCACACTTCCAGTTAAAGAAATAAAGCATATATTTTTATCTGTGTATTTCGTAATTGAAAACAAAGCTGAAGAAGGATATTAAGTGATTTGATGTAGTATTTATAACTTCCTCTGTAACATTTTATATTTGGTTTGCGCTACGTGTTTGATTTTAATAATCAAATGCGGCGCTGAATAAGTAGCATGGAACAATATCTAAAACCAAAGTTACTCCAATATTGCAAGTGGAGACGACCTCGAAATTTATTTCAACCAGAATAGACTTGTTTTGACGGCCGTCGTACCGTGTTCTAGTCTTGTGTAAAAAAGTGTTTCGCCGGTTCACCGCTGCTACATTGAATTTTGTCGATTGTATTAATAACACACAAATAAAACAATAATGCTTAAACAATTAAGGACCATAGTATTAAAGTATCTGCAGAATAATACCATGTCGAGCGCGAGTGTACTCTCACTACTTTCACGTTTGGTTGTGTGGGTGTGCATGTTGTTTGTGTGCGTGGCGGCCCGGCCGGTGACCTTGCTATCAGGCGGAAGCGCGCGGCCGCGTGAGTCAGCGCGCGTCTGCCGCGGAGTTCGAGGGAGCAGGGACCTTCGCAGTGCCGTCTTTCCCACTATGTACTCGCACCTTCTTACCATTGAGCACCTACGATGACCGACCGCGGGCCCCTCGACGGGCGATCCGTTTCTTTGTTGAAATTCGTTCGAAATTTAAATTCACCGCTCAATTTTTGACAGTTGTTTTTTTATAAGCGGCGAAGGTTTTGTTTCCTTTGTTTGCAGAATTGGTAACCGGCAGCCTTGGTGGTTTGCTTACTCAATATTTTGCATTTGGTACTACATACATGATTTATAATAAAAATGAGTAGGATAGGTATGCATAGGAACCTACAATATGTATTAATGAGAATATAATTAGGAAGGTAAGGTACATACTCGCAGCAACTTAATTGAAGTACGTATTGATTTTCAATGTCCTACTATGTTTTTTATTGCATTTGCAGATAAAAATTGTCTTACGCTGCTGAATATGATAGCATACATATTTCCATCGATTTTAGCTTCCTAAACTGAAAAGATCCTATATAAAGCGTTGAGGCGTAAAAGCGTAACAAACAAACAGTCAGACAGAGTTACTTTCGCATTTTCAATGTTACTTCATGTTTACATCAACCGTTACATAGAACATTAGGCAGGAACATGGGTACCGAGGTAGGTCCTATTGAACCATTTGAATAGGTCATAAATAAAAACGTACTCCTAGATGAATGGAAGTTTTTGACTGTGCGTTTTTGTCGTAATTTCTTGCCACGGACCACGAAATTGTGGAATCAGTTGCTACCGGAGATATTTCCTGAGCGATACGACATGGCGAACTTCAATAAAAGAGCGTATTCCCCACAGACAACCGAATTTACAATTAGACTGGACGAGCCGCCAAGTTTATAGGCAGTCCCAGTGTCGCAATTTCTTTTCGGTTCTTACCTGTGAAAACTTATTCTATTACTTGGTAAATTTACTGATTCATTGCGATAATGGCATGTTACAATTGCACAGGATGGCATTTTGGAACAAAACGGTAATTTCTTCTAATATTCGTGCGTCATGACTCGTCTCACATAGCGTAAACTGGCAGCCAGTGTATGCTCGTTGAGCTTACATTTGTCGCACTTTAAACGCGGCTTGCCCCATCTCTTGTATTGGGAAATCTGTGGTATTCCCTTTTGAAAGGCCGGCAACGCATTTCAATGCTTACCAGAGGGCATTCCAAATGTACATGGGCGGCGGTGTCATTTACCATCAGATGAGCCGTTTGCTCGTTGCCTGCTATAGAATTAAAAATAAGTAGATAGATTGGTGAATTTACTTTGTTTAACTTCGTACACAGATTATTCATTATAACTCCATTTAATTTCATATTACCATTTAATTTTATATTATTATTTTATTGCACATTTATTATTTCAATACGAAATAAGCTTGAACTTTCCTATAATTTGGGATGACGCATACCTACCTAACCTACAAAGCCGGCTTTGCCTACTATCTAATTAAGTATTTTTACACCAATATGATTCATGATTTTCATAGTAATTTCTTAATGGTAGACGAGCTAAAAAAAGGGGATTAAAAAAGTTTAAGGTAATGTTGATATTTAATGTAAGTCATTGACCTTATGAAACTTCAATTATTTGATGTTGTTTAGTCAACTTTGTTTAACTACTCGTATTAATGATAAGAAAAACAAAGTTGACTAAAACTAGAATACTCCTATTATTAATAGCTATCCTATGAAGTGGTTTATTTTTTATTAAAGAAAAGGCTTTGAATTTTTAAGGAACTCATATCTGGGACAGTAAATTGGAAGATCACGGATTCAACTAATTTTAATAAGATTTTAGACGACTGGAGCCAGTCATGACAGCAATGATTTAAAAACATAATAGAAGCTAAAAGCAGTACAGCCAACCGAAAAAAATATAGCTACATATTAATCAAACGTTATTTTTTAATTTTAAAATTGTGAGATTTTATCCATTACCCTTGTGTTATCTTGGAACGCCTGAAATTATTAATCCCTTTCTACATAGTTGTATGAATCAATATTTTTGTATATTATGCTCCATCAAATCACTGAAATTAAAACTGCACAACTCTAGTTCCTCCGAGCGTGAGCCAGTCATTACACCAATGATTTAAAATAATAATAGAAGCTAAAAGCAGTACAGCCAACCGAAAAAAATAATAATTTATAGCTAAGTACATATTAATCAAACGTTATTTTAGAATTTAAAATTGATATATTTTATACGTTACACTTGTTTTATCTTGGAACGTCTGAAATTATTTATGCCTTTCTACATAGTCGTGTTTCAATTTTTTTTGGATTTGCTCCATCAAATCACTGTTGTGGCGATTAATGGACACAAATCCCTAAAACAGACCAAAAACTCCTAAAAAAATTATCATAATTCGTTTCAAAATCTAATCTGCTGAAACATTTTTAGGATTTTTATTTACCTCATCATCATCAGCTCATTAAACGTCCCCACCGAGGGGCACGAGCCTACCCGTATAGGGTGATTAGGCCTTAGTCGTCCACGCGGGCCTAGTGCGGATTGGACGACTTCACACACAACCTTCGAATCTCTTCGCAGGCGTGCATGAAGGTTTCCTCACGATGTTTTCCTTCACCGTAAGAGCGTCGGATAACGTACATATATTTTTCGAAAATACATTGATACGTGTCGGGATTTGAACCTCAGCCCTCCCGGTAGGAAGGCGACAGTCCACACCACTGAGCCACCGACGCTCTGCTACCTACAACTAAATAATTCAAATTTTTTTATGATTTTCCTTATTTCTTTTGTTTAAAGTAATTAAACACCGTGACGTCATAGTGTTGTAAAGATGTATGTAACTCGTTTTAGCTGCCTGAAAAAAAACTGAGAGCCATCAGATGGGCTCGAATGGGCTGACTCAACCGAAGAAGTTATTTCGAATTCAAAGTTATTTTACTTCGAGTGAGTGGGGTTACCGGAAGCCCAAAGTGCCCCCTCCATTATTTTTCACTCTTTTTTTTAGGTTGGCAATACTCGCGTTATTCCTCCAGTTATGAGTGCCCAGGAGAATGACAATATCGTTTGTCATCATGTTAATCGACTGCTCATTTGGCTACTTGTGAAAACAAAACCGATTTGCACTGTCCAGAAGTTTCTAGGCGTTTTATTAATATAAGAATCGAATGTAATATTAATATAAATAAACATCCGGTTACGACTATTCGACCTTTTGCATTATTAAAATGATATTGAACATTTGATATTCTTGAACAAATTCACGTTCCGGGTCCGACTTTAGTAGCACTTGGTGCGGGATATCAATAATATTCTGTATATATACAGACAGAAAGGTAGATACGACACCCGTGCCTCAAAAACGAACCGCCAAAGAGAATACAGTTTGTAGGCTGTTGTTTAGATAAATGTACGCTCCTTCGAAATATATGTATGTGTGCTGTCGCTGCATTCGGAACACTTTTTTCGCTTGTTTCGTGAACATACCACGAATCTTTACTTTTACATCATTGCGGAATATCGTTAAAAATATACTTAATTATCATCCTGATTCGAAGCATTTTAATCATGACCATCCTCGAACAGTTACGGTTAAATACGTTAAACGTATTGTCGACATGATACCCGAGGTTCAACTGAAAGGGACTGTGTCAGGTCTCTTTATTTCCTCTGGACTATTCGCTGTTGGCCGCAGATTTACTGTTACACAGGGAAAGTGGTAAGTGCAGATGACTTTCAGCCTAAAATATGCAACGAGCCCAAGGGCGTGGCGTCCAAGTGCTGAAAAAAAGCGACCTGGTACGTGCAGGTAATGCGATGGGGACCTCTAGCAGGAACGTCATCATGCCCGCCATAAAATAAAACACGAACATATGATGATCGTTGCCTAGCAACGCTTCACAAAGTTCCACATTTGAAAGTCAAAGCATTAAGTAATTACAAAAGAGCTCGGGTCAGGTGAAGTGAACGCTGGGTGTTTCGTGACCCCGGCTGGTTACAACACGAAAGTAAAAGGCGGGATGCATGGCCAACTGGCGGCCGCTGACAATTGCAACTTTTACGCCGATCTAACTGTTTATGTTCTTATGTTTGGAGAGTTGTAATAAAACAGGAAAATGTATGGGTTGTAAAATATTACATTTAGCCCTTGTCAAATTGACAACAACAACACTTTGCAATTCAAGCCGTTACTTAACCTTTTCAGAAATAATATTGCTATCGCGATGTAACAGAGGATAGTGACATCTACATATTTAGAATATATGGAACTAAAATTTACATAAAACCTATATTTTCCTCTGACAGCTGACGCCATCTTTTCTCTAAATTATTGAGAATATAATTTTCTTATTTACAATATTACATGTATAAAACAGTTTACGTCTATAAATTAGGGACACTAATTAATTACAATGAATAATCTTAACACTAGCTGTGTTCAGATCTGTTTAAAAAGAGATTTTCGCGCCATTTTTCTCTCATTGATTAAATCCATAAAAACGTGTTTCGATTGTTCTTCAGTCAAGCGTCGTAAACATATCTTCAAAAAAAATAACTAGTTTCACTCAATATTTTTCCTCATGAAAAAATAGTCCGCATTTCGAAGTGTTTCTTTAGTCAAATAAATGTCTTATATTTCGGTGAATTAATTCTTTGTTAAACAAAAATAGTTTCATGGTTGCTTTTCCTCAAAATGATTGTACGCTGTTCATCGGTATGCACCATGTGCTGTCAGATTCGCTGAGGTCCCAAAAGTAATCTTTGCTTTATAGAAAACCCGGAAGACAAGAGTGTGAATTTTTCAAGAATAGTATGTTTCTTATCCCTTAAAATATCATCATCATCATTGTCAGCTCATTAAACGTTTTCGCCGAGGGGCACGAGCCTACCCATATGTGGGTCGCCGGCCCAGTGCGCATTAGACGACTTCACGCACAACCTTTGAATCTCTTCGTAGATGTGCGTAAAAGCATCGGATAACGTACATATAATTTCGAAAATTTGAAATCGCATTGGAATCGCAAATCCCGCCAAGAATGGTGTGGACTGTTGTCTCCCGACGGTAGGCAACAGTCCACACCATTGAGCCACCGACACCCCTACCTATAAATGTAATCTGTTGTAATATGTTGTTAGATGCTATGGAGGGCAAACAAGCAAACGGCTCGTCTCATAATAAATGACACCGCCGCCCATGTAAATGAACCAAGGTTATTCCCTTTGAATGGGAATACGCTGTATTTTTTCAGGACGCCAACTCGTATTGCTCAGGAAATAGCTCTGGACATAACTGATTGCACAATTTTGTCGTCAGGGGTAAAAAAAATACGACAATAACGTAATGTAGCGAAATTCCATTCATCTAGATGAGAATGTAATTTTGAGTTTTGGCTCACGGTGGTGAAATGTGGCAGCAGGCATGAGTATTTCCGAATAATACATCGGAACACTCCCCGTGATATACGCGATAGAGGATTCAGACTGAGGCCTCATCTACGCAAACTTAGTCACGATCGGAAATATTCGAGCAACTCGAATATTCAAATACAAGTAGAAGAAGCTGGTATTGAATTGTATTTGCAATGGTTTCTTTACTTGTTGGCTTATTGATGCTTGTTGTCAGCAAAATAGCTTGCAATAAGCATCAATAAGCCTACACCTTACTGTTCACTATATTTTAAGTATCTGTTTAGTTCTCCTTTTTTAATAGCATTGTAATAATCTTTGAGTGTACCTTAACCAAATAAATAGAAAGAAAGAAAGCAATAATTTATTTAGTACACAAAAGTAAAACAAAAACAGAATAGGTAATATAGCTATCAAATGTGTAAACCAAATTGGTTGCCACTTAGCTGTTGTGTCTCAGCCTACGGGTGTGATGCTGGTTCTGTGTAAGAATAAAAATATAACATTTTATTAAATCAATTAATATTTCACGATCCTGCTCTCGTTTATACTGAAGACAAATGGCGTCTTTATGTCGACTCTTAGTTTTGCAACAGTCTGTTCGAAATCAAATTCCGCGAAATCATTACTGGCATGACTCACCACGGGAACAGGTTAGCTGAGGGTTGAGGTCCATTGCTTTTGACAATGGAATTTTCTAGAAGTCTTTTCCAAATATGATGTATTGACAGTCTGTATAATTCTGGTGTTGTATGAAATCTTTTCTTGTTATCGAGTTCATATGGATTTATTTTAGAATTCCTAGAAATTTTATTTGTAAAATAGGTAAAGTATGTAAAGGACAATGATATTCATATTTTCTTGTAAGCCTAAATTATTTACTGATTTATTCAGATGGTTCACTAGCCTTGTATGTTTATTTGAGGTTGAACTACAGAATGAAATGTTTTGAGTGAACATTTTGCACGTTATTCATGAGTTATAAATTTATCATTTAAAATTCCAGTAGTTATTCTACTCTACTTTACTATAAGCCCAAAATCCACACGTTATCCTCTCCCTTTAGTTCATTTTCCCTCTTTAAAGTTCGACGGTAATTCGTCGGTACGTTTGCCGACTTTTGTTTTTATTTTTCTTGTCAAATATGGAAACACTAAGGTACCTACATAGAAGCATGCTTGCTACAAACAACTGGTAACCCTAATCAGGCGCGTGCTGACATAAGATGCAGATCTACCTTCCGCTGAGTCACGGAACACCCGAATTCTTTGCACTGCATTTCAAACTTTGTCCTTGATTTATAAAAGCATCTATTTATGGCGTTACTGCTTAGTGTTCATCGCTTACAATAGAAAGAAAAAAAACTTTATTTAAATAAATCTGTTACTGATACTTTTGAATCGTCAATTGTTATTATTATCATATTTTTTTTGTGACTACCACCGGTTGGGAATAAGTAGGATCTTCGAGAAGAGCCAGCAAGAAACTCGAGTTACTCTTTTAATTTTTTTATATCAGTGGTTACAGAGTTTTGTCATTTACCTACACAAACTACACATACTTTACAATAGTTGAATCATTGAAGTAAAGCCATCTTTTTTAAAACACAGGTTTTTTTTTAAATTACGGCAACGTCTAAGGTCCAAGGAATCTACCAAAGCTAATCAAAACTGTTTCGTAACTAGGAAACATTGAAGACATTAGTATTTATTATTGCAACAAGTTAGAAAGTTGTTTTACCTATATTAGGCTCCACAATAGACGCAGATAATTTATTTGTAAAATTTATTTCTGATCAATATGCTATTAATAGCTTTAGCTAGTATAACTTAATTGGTTTCGTCTGCAGATAAATATTGATTAATTTGTAATGAATACAAACGATTGAACATTCAATCTGCCATAACAGTTTAGAAAAATAAAAGATCATTTTAAAGTATGATTCGAAATTATAATAAAGCATATATTCAGCAGCAGTGTGTAACTGTAGTAGTACTTGGCAGAAGATAATGATATCCAACTTGATTGTGGACCGAATCCACGGTTCTTGCTTGACCGAATTGTTTTTTGAATATCGTCAAATTCTATCTAACTCTATTGCAGTCTATTGCTGGACATAGGTCTCGCGAATTATACACTAGATATCCCTGTTCTCTGCTTTCCTCATCCAGCCTCCACGAGCGACATTTCGCGAGTCGACGGCCCATGGTCAGATTCGCAATCTGTCAAATTGTTACTAACCCTTTAACCGCCGGTGGCGGATATAACCAACAAAACAAACGTTTTTTTTAAAAGTCAGGAATCCTGGCGGTTAAAATAATTACGAAACATTATTTGGAAGCATCTTTTAACTAAGAGTTGTTAAGTAAAAACTAAGAATAACCATAACCTCCTTCAAAAATCTACCCAATGCTCCAAAACTTTCTTAAATAAACCGGGGCTGTTGTCTCGTCAGTCGTCATGCGTCTTGCCACGCTGATCACACTACACAACTATTTCCGGAGATTTTTTTTATCGCCAATTAAGGAACTTTATTTCGGGCAAAGGAATACTTAGTCATAGAGACGGCATAACCGGTTGTATTTGACTGTTAGGATGGTGTGCCAGTGCATGCGAGATATATATTTTGTACAAAAGTAATTTTACCTGTTATATAAGTATGTAATTGACTAGCAGCGCACCGCGGTTTTATTCGTGTTGTTCCCATTCCGTTCACTGCTGACATAGATCTACCCCTATTGCGTCAGATTTACCGGTCCTCTGCTTTTCTCATCCAGCCTCCACGAGCGACCTTTCGCAACTCGTTGGTCCTTCGAGCCGGAGGGCGGCCAAAGCTGCGTTTCAAGACGCAGTCTCCACTCCAGAACTCTTCTGCTCCAATGGCAATCGGTTCTGCGACATACTTGACCATCCCACTGCCACTTCAACTAGAGAGATTATACACTAAATATTGTTTTATTCTGATATGTTGGCTTATTCATTTTAGTTTCACCAAAATACATTCAGCCGTTTAGATGTGAAGATGTAACAAACATACAACTCAAAAACTTTCGCCTTTCTATTATACGTGTGATTAAATACTGAATATCCATGTGGTAAAAGTGATGAATTGTGACGTAATGTCTTCTGGTACACACGCATTACTCCATGTAATGGCTCATCAAGACACTAGACATTCTGGGAACAATGAACGAAGCTTGGGAAACCTATCTACATGTATTAGACTAGTTTGACAAGTTAGAGGGCTGGCTACGCATTTCTGTGTCCTCTGGTATTGCAAATGTACTGTTACTTCAATGTTGCGAGATCACCCATACGGTGTTGTTGTGATACCGGTGAGACGCTTCGTTTTACATAAAAAAAATCATTTCAACTTTACTAATCTTCTTCTCAGCCACTATAGGTACATTCTTCTCAAAGCATTTTAGGGTGCTTTTCACTTAGGTATAAATGTAATTGTGTTCAATTTAAATAAAATATTTTAGCATTCGTATCAAAGTGGATCACAAGCATTTTAACGACTTATTTTAGCACAATAAATCAATTACCAGTTTATAGGCTGATCTTCCAAATAATAATTATACCTTTCTTGTAAATCATTATCGTTATATAACGTCCCACTACCCGGCACAGGCCGACACACACGAAAGGTATGGGGAGTTTGGGTCATAACCCACCACGTGGGCCCTTGGTTGCTGATGATCTTCACAGCTTCACCAGGCATGTAGCTTTCAGATGAGTGTTGAACTAGGTACTTAATGCATCGAGCCCGTATGTGTCCTAGTGGGCGGAATCGGAACTAGGCTTGTAGCTGTCAAGGAAGGGCTAGACAACCCATTCTTGTTTAACCACTTTTAGGAAGGTTTGTTTTCACTGAAGGTTTGCCTGTTTTACTGCAAAATCAAGAGTTATTTAATAGGAAGATGTGCTCTATTCAAGCCCGTTTGTATTGTGTATCTCTATTGTGAGTCTTACCCTGCACTAATCTGATTAAAAAAGCTAAAAAGTTTTTAGCAGTAGCACTAATGATCATCCGAAATCGATCGATACAGTGTTCTTTCAATCGGCGATTATGTTTTCCTGAGAAATGTCAACCGTCGAGGAATGCGGCTGTGGCGACCCATTTACCATGCCCCCCTCCTCGCCGCACCCCGTCACCCAGTGGTGGGTGGGTACCGGTCCTGCGTGCCCTCGATGCGTCGATTCCGCGTTGCGAAACGAAACGCAACCAGACGAGGTTAGCTTGCAACTTGTATTGTGCTTAACCGCATATGAGTTAGGCTTTATGCGAGGAATTTTGTCGTTTCCTTTCCTTGTACAAAAAAGTTTCAAAGTGACGTTTATAGCGATTTCCCATTTACAGGAATGGAATTTGATTTAATTTTGATGGGCCACAATGAAATTTAAAATGACCATGTTAAGGCTGTACTTTGGCTTCCCATGTATACAAAACTTATTTTAGGAATGTTGCCCAGAAGGCTAATTTCACTACCGAAACATTGTTTTTTTAATAAATCACAATACATAAAAGATAAAGTAACTTTGTATAAATGTTAGCGGGCCTCAATTAAATTAAAGCCTAATACAACTTAAACTACCAGCACACTGCAGGTGACAATATAATCAATTTGTTACCACCTATGGTCTGACGTAACTATGGTTATCTTCTCAAACGCGAAAGAAAGTATTTGGGATCTTTCCCCTTAGGCAAGTGCGGGAAAGCCTGTGCCCTGCAGTAGGACGTTATGGCCACTTATCCTTCTTTATGGGCATAACAAACGCGTACGATTTGGGTGTCTGCCGTGCACTTAAAAGAATGTCCAACTCTTTTTGTAGCGGCTAGCTCTCTTTGTCCACCGGGCACTTCATCCAGGGCAATTATAATGTTGGTGATAGGAATTAACTAGGGGTGACTCCGCCACCAGAAGAACCGATAGCTTGGCTATATTTCTCATCATTAAAGTGTTTAGTGAATGTATTTTAGCTATGATCGACGCGGTCGAAGGTTGGAAATCTCAGTAATATCTCTGGAAACTGTTTCTGTAATTTTACATCGTTACGCCACAAGTTAGTAATTTTCCTAGGAAGAACTACGACTCACCTTCCATATGTTACGTGATTGCTCATCATCTTCATGACTTTTTTCTAGATTACTTAGAGTCGGTGAACAGCGTCTCGGCAAGCGTAGCGTAGGCCGCCCTCCCCCAATGGACCGACGACTTGTGAAAGGTCGCTGGTGGAGGCTGGATGAGAAAAGCGGAGGACCGGGATATCTGGCTCAAAATGGGGGAGACCTATGTCCAGCAGTGGACTGCGATAGGTTGAATAGAGAGTCGGTGAATATTGTATTCAAGCAGGGTTAGGATTATTATTGTTTACTTACTTTTAAAATAAAAAGGATTGGTCAAACAATTGAATTTAAAATCAACGGAACTAGGGTTTAATGAATTTCATTGCACCTTCCAAGATTTGAGTCGATGATAACGGAGTATTTGCGGTATTTCCACTCTCCGCCTTTCGTCGACCAAGGTTGGCATAGCATAATATGATTAATGCACAAAATGTCTGTACTTGTCTGTTGAATTATATTAAGTCCTATTTGCACAGATTACAATCGGCGAAACAGGGTAAGCGGTGCCAGCGATTGCATTTTAACGGTTGTAACTGCAGTGTAAACAAATACGATGACAATCTAAGGCCTGTATTTTAGAACGAAACTTGAACGAAATAAAATTGATCTCGTTCTAAAACTGTTATTTGATTAGAAAAAGGTAGCGCTAAATACGATAGATAGCGGCATTCCTTTCTTTCTCTAATTAAAGATCTCTGCTTGAGTCTCGTTCTACAATAAGGCCCCAAAACTTTGCTATCTCGTCAGTTACGTAATGTGTAGGTCAGTGGGGTGCACTCCATATATGCAAATAAGCAGCGCATACCATGTGCGTCCAGACAACCCGGAAAATCACCAACATATTAAATTATCCCCACTTATTCGCCCATTTTCCTCTGCAGATTTCAAACCATAGGCGATCTGCTATCATCAATAGCACTCAATTTGACAAAAATATAAAATATTTATTGTTTTTGCGATTAGTGTCACTCACTTTGCATACCCTACTCACAATCCCTACGCACGCCATTGGTGTGGGTAATAATACCTCCGGGTAAATTTTGACAGTATATAGACATTTTAACGCACAAAAATAATACAAGTACCAGCCTAATAAGCAAGGCAACATAATATGTGCGCAAATCAGCTCTTTTTTTAATCGAATGAAATTGAAATTTATAATAAAATCAGTGAATTAATAAGAATTCGGTCGTTGACATGAAAATAATACAACTAAATTTTATGACTGAAAATATATTTTATTTTTCTTATTTGTATAAATAACATATGAACTGTAGTATTTTTATATTGCTAAATATAACTTGAATAAAATACCAGCTTCTTAATTAGTTCATGGAAGTACCATGCAGTCTCCGGGTCTCAAGGGTCCAAGACAGCCAAACCATTTTAGTTGCTTCGATCCAAGGTGTTCAACATTTACTTGCAGTAACATTACCGATGCATTAGTCGCGAATTTATTGGCTTAAATAAGCGTAATGGAGCCGAGAGCAAAAACTCAATGAATTCCAGTTTCTGTTTCTTAGCTGACAAAAACTTAACAAGACGTGCCTAAGCTTTACTTGGTGGTAGACTCGATACTGAGTCGTCTAGGTAGGTACCACCGCAGTGCCAGATATCGTCCTGTGAAACAGGAATGTTATGCACTTCTGTGTTTCGGGATGAGGGTTCTGTAGTTAGTAAAATTACTGGGTATAAGAGATCTAACATCTGTTGTCTCGGGTGTCTGGCGCAGTGCAGCATTGATGGAGAATAACTGTCTATGAGTTGTTGGTCACCTTCAATGATGCTCTTTTATGGTCGGGCGAGTCACTTACAATCAGGTGAGCTTCTGGCTGTTATGTACAGTTATAGAATAAAAAAGCTGAGATTTTTAAGAATATAGAAAGATTTTGATCTCAACAAGTGGTATATACTCCTAAACTATGACGACAAGGTTTTATATTAAAATGGTGTGTTTGCCGTGTGTTGACGACAGTTTAGTATACAATTACCACCTGCCTTACTCCTCCCGAGGGTGCCGTCTGCGTCAGATGCGGCGTAAGGGATTTATGTATTTCATATCATATTACAGCCTAATATGTTCAATGCTAATCGAGGGCCTAATGATTTCCACGCGAGCTAAAGCTTATACCTAGCAGTTGACATCCATCTCCTACCCGCCACCAAGGGCGGATCCAGGTTAGGCGCCAGGAGGGGGTCACATAGTAGTAGTCAAGTTAAGAACTTATTTTATTAATGTACGTTAGTATAGTACTTAAAAATAGCTCATGACCCTCCCCCTGGATCCGCCGTTGCCCGCCACCTTAACCAGGTCATCCGTCCATCTGGCTGGTGGTCGGCCTATGCTTCTTTTCCCCTTACATGGACGCCACTCGATAACCTTTCCGCCCCATCGGCCATCGGTTCTACGCGCTATGTGCCCTGCCCACTGCCACTTCAACTTGCTAATACCTTATTCATTGATTTGTTGTTGTATAAAGTAATACTGTTTTAGGAGATGGCGGTAACCTCCTGCATAGCGTAAAGATTATTGCAAATGCCTTCACTATAGAGAGAAGGACCAGAAACCAATGATGGACTTAGTGCCACCTTCACCATGGAGTTTAATTAAATCCGTATAAAGAGAGCATAGTGCCTATATGTTATATTATTTAATATTTATATAGTATATTAACCAGTAATTTCGAGAAATAAATACAAATAGTAGAAGCAGTGGATGATCATAACATAAGATACCTTCTATTTTAACGCGTGCTAAATAGTGGATTTCCCTGCCTGCGAAATTGTTCCTTGATCTTAATGCTCAGAAATGCTCACCGTTTAAATATAATAAATATATACCTTGTGTGAAAGTCATAATAATATTCCTTAATAAATTTAAAGTCTTTTGGAAATCTTTCTTTCAATTTCAGTTTGAATGAATTATTTAATAATCAGTAAACGTGGAAAATTGTTATGTAGGAAACATTTATAAATTATAATATTTAAGTAATTGACTGGTTTTGTAATACGCTCTTATATTCTATGCTGCAAGCTAGCTTAATGATCAGAGTTCAGCTTATAAAGCTTATATCTAGGGCTGTCTACTATTGCATCAGATCAGCCAGAACAATCAACGTATTCTCTAACATACTTAACTAAGCGATAGACCTTCACATATTGAAGCTTTGAAGTTCTTTTGAAATCTTATTGAATTTCGAATAAAGCAATAAGTGATTCTAAAGTTACCCTGAATATAGTTAACATGAACATAAAAATATAAAATAATTGTATAAAAATATACATAAGTACTAAGAATTTTTACTAAGGTCAAGGGTCTGATTACGATTCCCATTGAGTGTATTTGTAAGACAACCATTTCTGTTTGTTTTTAGTCAGGTTGCTTTCTATCTACAAAATCTTTTTATCTTATAAATTTTTACCATTTCTATATAATATAATTTTAAAAGATAATATGTATTTTTATTTATAAAATACTTATAATTATAAAACATGCCTTATTGTGCCTAAGGTAGGCAGGCACTATGGATATAGTGAAATAAGTAAAAATGTTGATACCATAAATTATTCTGTAATTTTCAAATAAAACTAGCAGCCCTAGCACCATAACTAGCAACTATGGTTTAAACATTTGTTATTTATGGCCCGACTAGTTCATTACGGCAACTTGTCTATGACACAAACGCACGCTAATTTGCAATAATTTTCTATTAGCCCCCAGACAATCACAATACATAATTGCACTATGGGAATGTATTTTATATTTTTATTTGCTGTTGATGTTTTTCAAGTTTTATATTCGTATATGGAGTTTCGGAGCAAATCCCACTACATTCGTACAGTGCTTGCTTCTTTGTTTAACAAGATGCACCAAGGGCATAAATATCCCTGAACTAAGCTAATCTAGCCTTTAATATTGGTATCTACTAAAACAACGGATACTAAGGAATGGACATATTTTAAATGTTAGCACTTCCTGGGGATCGAATCCGAGAAGTACAAACCCCTTGGTGTTATACCCAACGGTTTCACCATATAAATTTGACAACTTTAAAAAAATATATTTTGTTTACGATTTCACAAATAGTGATGTTGTTGCCTAACATATTATCGATATATTATCATTTATTGTAATTAACTGTGACGTAAAAACCCACACACCAGGCCAACTTATGTTAATCACGTGATATTATTTTAAATTTGATATTTGCACACTAGATTTGAACAGCTGTTGTCTGGACGCTAAAATTGAGACAATGTGAGAGTTATATAGGACGCGTTTATCGATGAAATATGATTGCAATTGAATGTATTCAATGTTGTTGTTTATTCCTATATGTACATGTAATTACTTATTAGTAAACAATATAGGCATTACAAAGTTATCTCTTTATTTATTCTTCGTGTATTCTTATAGGAGTTTGAATGACCGTGTATTTATCTAAGTTTAAATAATTATTCCTTAACGGTTATAACAATATTGGACATTTACAGATTACAATACACGTTCCGAGCAATTATTACGACAAAGGTGAGCCAAGGTTATGTGTTGAAATATACGAATTTGTGACTAAAACATAATAAATGATAAGATATAAAACAAATCAACTCGTATCGGATTTCTTTTATAGATAAAGCGTGGAGGTCACTACAACATAAAGGAACGTTTCGCATTTTTTAAAATTCGAACTTATTTGGTTATTTTCGAGTACTTTTTATGTTTATCTGCCCGCTTCCACTGCAGTTGTCTATCGGAGTTCTTTGTTCCTAATAGTAACGTATGAGTGTAATAACCTCGTCTATTTTAGTAAGGCGTGGGTGACAGGTGCGTCGTACGCTAGGATACATGGCCTCTTGATCAACCATAGATGTCAAGGACTAGAAGAGTGACGTGCGAGACTCCGGTTGTCGAATTTTTAAACATGTATGTACGACAGCAGGCAAATGGAATTTGTTTTCTCGTTTTTCGCATACAATGTAGAAATGAGAAGGACATCAAACAAAGGTTTTATACGATTCTTGATATTTGAATCAATTTAAGACTACAAAATATCGACTCGTCACGTCTATGATATAGATAAACTAGAAAATGTCACATAATATTTCAATGACGGAATTTTATAGTATCGAATATCAATATGAATTAGACTGTAAGAAATGACAAAGTATTCTTGTAATATTCAAGGTTATTTGTGGCACAAGGCTGTTACAGATTTAGAATAACGAACCTTTTAAATCACTGGTGCCTTTTTATTTCGCACCTGCCATTTTGAGCTGTTACAAATATCAGAATGCACAGCACGATGTTTACGTCACTTAGATAATGCTGTGACCTTAAGATAATTATCGGTCGACGCCTCGACTCACCACAGCTTACTTGCTGATAAGTAAACAATACAAGGACATCATATCTGTCCTTCCTTTAGCATTTATTATTTTCCTTGACAATATTACGTTTTCATTATATACACCTTACGGTGCCAAATGCTACAGCTAAATCTACGAGTAGTCCGAATCAAGAAGCGTCTTTCAGTTTTGCTCTACAGTTAGGTTTTCCGTACCGTAACCACAATAGGTTCTGTTAATATTTTTATTATAAAGACTGATTGTTTGTGTAATATTTGTATAATTGTTATTACTTATTTATAAAATTGCATCGGCAAAAGTGATAAGACGACTTAACTTTTTAAAACCAAATGTAAAACTGTTTCCATTAATCAACTAGCCTATACCGTTCCACTGCAGGGCACAGGCTTTCCCAAATATGAACCCCACTCCACGATTTGCGGATGCGGATACATGTGTGTTCAACCTTAGATAGTAGCTGGGGACAATGACTTCAAATACGAGCTCGGAGGAAAACGTCTTAATAATTTCTATACCATCCGATAAACAACCATAGCGTCAAGCATCTATGCTTGACTTTTACAATAGTCAACCGAACACGCTAGCTGCTAGTGCTACGCCATGTAATATTGATAATAACAGTAAACCAATATAAATTAAAAAGTAAAAACAATGCAAGCATTTCTATAGCACTTCATCATTACCATCAGCTACCTACCCAATAAAAGGGTGTTTTAAAGGCTTAGTCGTCCACGCGTGCCCAGTGCGGAATGGCCGACTTCACGCACAACCATTGAATCTCTTGGTAGGCGTGTTCAGATTCCCTCATGTTTTTTCCGTCACCGTAAGAGCGTCGGATAAACGTACGTATAAATTCGAAAAGACATTGGTACGTGGCGGGATTTCAACCTGCGCCCTCCAGATCTGAAAGCAACAGTCCACACCAATGACCTTTCGACGCTCTAGCACTTAATACTTTAAAACAAATATACAGAAAAATCAACTTAGCCAACGAAGGATATGTTTAATTGTTTATACATACAGTGTCTCGTATGGACAAGCTTTGCAAGACTGGCCATGAATTATATTCCAATTAACATACATTTTAATATAGTGAATATACTGTGACAATTACATCGAAAATGTCCACATGGCAAACAAATACGCACGTCTGGTGTATCGTACAAGACCGCGGCCTTGTCTAGGCCACGATGACGCCATCTTGAGTGCAGATGAACTCCATTTATTAGGACACCAAAATTATTTTTATCTCGCTCGCGCAAGTGCGTACTCCGTTATAAGGAAAGAAATAGAAAATGTTTTGTTCGTTTCTTGATTCAATTATAGAACGCAATAAAACGTCACTAACATGTCGCCGTAGTCAGATTTTAAGCGTTGATTTGGGATTGGTTTATTAAGAGCCAACGACAAAAAAATCATTGTGAAATATGTAATTATTTCAATTTTTTCATTCAAATCTTTTAGTTTGTTTATTATTACGAATAATATTGATAAATACTATCAGCACAAGTGCCAGTTATTATATTTAACGGTTAATTTATAATGTTTCTTAATACGTCTAATAATAAAAGAAACATTATTTGGTATTGCTTTTTTGTATTTCACCTACGGACTAAGCGTAATTTACATTCAATAAACGTTGTACAACTTGCGAAGTAGCTTTTCCGTTTTGTCTAAAAATATAACAAATACAGTAAAGGTAACTTCGTACACAACGTAAGCGTTTCCCAATGACGCATAAACTAAGTTATGCCATTTTGTAATGTCCAATTAAATCGTGTTTCCAAGGCGATTGCAGTCCGTTGATATCGATAACTCAGTAATGTCTGGGGCAAAGGACTTTATTGGATGCTAATTGGACTGCCAGTCGCTCGAAGCCGTGTCCTTTTTGCTGAATAATTATCTGTGTAAATGTTCTCGAACTGATGTATACATCCGTTCATACTTATTCAATCCTTATATCACACTCAAGTGTTCCATATGATTCGGAGTCCTTCAAAACCAAAGGTGATCTTCGATTCTTTTATCGTTCCATATACTTCATGTCCTTTGCAACAAAAGACGGTCGTCCAATTTTTATTGGAATCGTGTGTCGCTCGTACGATTCGGTGTATTGGGAGCGGCGCGGACCAGTCCCGTGCGAAAGGCGAAATGTTCGAGTCGCGGCCGGCCAGTCGCCACAACCGGCTCCGTGAAGGCCGCTACACCTCCCCCCTTCCCTTCACATCGCGCTGACTAAGCTTGTATCGATAAAAAGTATCAAACACTAGCTTACCGAACGCGGTTTCGTTCATTTAAAAATTTTATCTCTTTTTATTTCTACATAAAAAAAATTGTTATCATTCTGTTTTCCTTAACTCCTAAAAGTACCGTTAGGTACATGAGTTACAGTTAGGAAAGACTTTTACAAATGTCTGTTTATTGTTAACTGTACGACTAAAATTAACTAATCAATATGTTTAATTTGAAACACTAAACGTCGATTCATTCAGCTCTGACG
>PQWD01012444.1:0-26746 GCA_019425675.1 Leucinodes orbonalis
TTTTTCATACATTTTTTTCAACTGACATTAACATCACAATAATAGACCATAACACTGGTTTCACTTTTTAAGTAACCTCTTATGTACATTATAATTTGGCAATAAACGATTGTGTATGGAGACCAGCAGCTAACCATACAACTGTCACCAGGAGGGCATGCTAGTGGACGACCTGGAGGGCTGGGGCGGCGGACACTCGCGCAGCCTGCGGCCCATTCCCCTGATGGAGCTGCAGGCCGCCCTGGCCGCGCGCGCCCCGCCGCCCCGCCGCCCGCCCGCCCTGTCCCCGCCCGCCCCGTCCCCGCCCCCCAGCCCCGCCCCCGCCGCCCCCGTGGCGGGGAGCAGCCCGCTGCCGACGGTGCGCCGCGACCGCAAGCGACGCAGTGACGTCAGCACCGACGCCCTCGTCGGACACTGCTACAAGATCACTATTAGTGACGGTAAATGTTATTTAAATATTTATATACTTGCAATACAGTATGTGCATCAGCGACATTGTGGACTACATGTATACACAACACTGTCAACGCCTTATTCCCTCGGAAATTTGTTACTAAAGAACCAGTATGAAGATAGAAGCGCTAGTCAAATCGTAATCCAATTTATAACAATAAAACGTTCATTTAGTGTCAAATCAGTACCACATGGGGTTCATGGTTTCCGAGAATTCTCGAGGCTCATTTCTCGGGTTGTCGAAAATGTTACACTTACGTACGTTTCCTTATATTATTTGGTTGCAATAATGACAACAAATTTAGCGATGTGCCTCTATTAAAAGTATCAAATTCATACTTCCAAAGATACTAATATTATATTTGTGAAAGTATGTCTGTTCGTTGGTCGTCACGGCAAAATGGAAAGACAAATAGATGTGATATTTTAAGTGAAGACAGTTAGAGCAATGAAGAGTGACATTTTTGTCTAGTTCTAAACCCTCACTTCTCTAATATTGGGGTGGGAGCATTCCGCAATTTTGAAGGTAGAATGCTAAAAATTTACAGGGCGGACTATTTGCGACTGACAAAGAATCTTGCTTCATTTTTTTGTCGGTCGTTAAAAATGTGGTATAATATCATCTACAGGAGCCAGAAAATAATGTATTCTGCGTTCGTAACCAGGACAGGGGAACCGTATTACTCAAAATTTAACATGAGCAAAACCGCGGGCAAAAGCTACTTAATTATAAAACTTTCATTGATTTTATTAAAAAATATAATTCTTCAAAGCTACGTCATCCAGGCATCTCAGTTATAGAAGTGGTTACACTTTGTTTGCCACGCGGTATGGTATATATAACTTAATGCATGTGGCCTCCTCAGCTTCACCGCGCAAGGTGATTTCTACCTGCACTATAATGTATGTGTATATTGTGCCAGAGGGCCTGTCGAAGCTGGGTGAGATACAGGAATTCTCAGTGTGTGCGGCGTGGCGACGCGGGGTCCGGCTGGCTCGGGCGCGACATCTCAGACAGGCGAGACTTACGCTTGCACATGGTAAGCACAAACACACCAAATACATTTTTCTTTATGTGACAAAGTGAACAGGATGGATACCTGATGGTAAGTGATACGCCTGACTATGAAAGAGCGACATTGAAGGAGACTAACAACTGATAGTTATTATTCTCCGTCAATGTCGCCCGGAGACAGCAGTTGTTAGGCCCCTTGTTACACGGTATTTTTGTATTCATATATATAATTTTCGTCTTATTTAAATAGCAAAACATATTAAAATTAAAATATGTCTTAATGTCAGATAACGGTCATTTTAGTTACTTATAAACTTATAATAATAATTAATAGATAATAATACCTAACAAAACTTCCGATAACATACAACTTTATTATTTTCGTTATTTTGTTTTTCAGATATTCATGACTTAGAGGAGAGCGAATTAGATTTAACAGAAGGTAAGTTTATTTATTGCATCAATTTGGTTATAATATTCAATAAAGTAATATTCATAAATAATATATGATATTTATAAAGATATTGATTGGTACAGTGCCTTTATTAATGGCAACACTTTTTCCCTCAACTTAATCATATAATACTCCTTTTTTGGCGATTCAAAAGTGTCAATGAATCATGTGAATGAAGAGACGACCCAATTTTGTGTGCAAAAACATGACTGTATGGGTCTGAGTGTTTTCAATGTATTGTAACCTGGGGCTAGATGGCGCTGTGAATGTGGATATTTATTTATTCATACCCGGTAATTTCACTAGCTACAGTGCCCTCATTCCGAAACACAAGAGTACATAATGAAACTGAAAAGTGTTTATTCAGTTTAGGTCCTTACAGAACACTTATGAATGTCAAATGAAGCTACCACTGGTTCGGACGCTAGTTTTCCACTGAGAAGAATCCAGCAAAAAACGCACTCTTTTATTTCCCGGGCCGATATCTGGCACTGCGGTGGTACCTGCCTCTACAACTCAGTATCGAGTCTACCACCTATTTTGAGTTAGTAAAGTATGTATGCGTCAGGTTTCGCGGGCTGGAGTGTGTCGGAGGCGGCCAGTGCGACTGCACTAGTGACCCCGGTCCCAGCTGAAGGAGACAGTGACGACGACGGGTTCTTCGAGCAGAGCTCCCTCGGAGATTCAGACGGCTCTCGACACGAGGACAACCCCACCAACGCGACCACGGTAACGGTTTTTCTTCATTTATAACCTTGCACGGTCTGTGCACCCGGTCAAAGTCGAAGTTATATGATTTTATTATGTAAAACGAGGATACAAGTAATAGGGAAGGTTTTTTCTAAATACGAAATTTGTATATAAAACGCAAAGTAAAAAAGTTACTGAAGATATTAACTGTATTAAAAAATATATAAAACAAATGGTATACATATGTTAAATGACATATATATATTATAGATAAGTGATAATGATAGCATACAAAAATAATTAGAATTTTAGATTATTATCTACTATAAATTTGGATAAAGTCGTATAAATATGGATATCATTTGAAGAAGTGATTTCATGCAGGTGATCATGTGTGTGTGTGTGTGTGTGTGCAGTGGCAGTCGTGGCAGGCGGAGGTGGTGTCGGCGGCGGCGGCGGCCGAGGCCCGCGCGCCCGACGTGCGGGGCCTGGCCGCCGCCGTGCTGCGGACGCTGGAGGCCCGACCCCGGCCCGCGGGCCTGCGGCCCGAGGCCCCGGCCGCCGCCGTGCTGGCCGACGGACACGTCGCCGGACTCTTCCTCGCCACGCTATTCCTGGTAAACACTTGCGCTTCAATGTTCAACAAAAGCTAGGATAACCGCCATCGCTTATTATTATTAGTATTGCTAATTAATATAATAGGTATCCGCCTTTTATGTTACTTAAAACAGTATTATTATTGATGACCCGTTTGGTATTGCGGTTGAGAGATCGACTGCGATGCCAAGGGTTCCGGGTTCGATCCCCGGGCAGTACAAACATTTGTGTGCATGAACATGTCTGTTTGTAATGGTCTGGGTGTTTTCTATGTATAATATGTATGTATTTACAAAAAAATGTATATAAGTATGTTTATCCGTTGTTAGTACCCATAATACAGCTTCACGCTTAACTTGGGGCTAGATGGACTGTGTGAATGTCAGTGGATATTTATTATTATAGTACTAGGTGTTCCCCGCGGTATAACATTATATTCTCCCAATATAACATAACCTAAAAGCACGTCGTACACGCGACGCATTCCTAAATAAAAAGTATTTTCTAAAGTAAAAGTACCCGTTTTTCCTCACTACATCAGCTACCTGCCAAAAAAAATCCGATTCGAATCGCTCCAACCGTTTCAGAGATTACTTAAATTTAAATAAAAAAAATTTTATTATATGTACCGTATGAGAAAAAAATTGATATTTAATATACAAACAGACAATGTTGCCCACCTTAATAGATAAAGAGGGAATACAGGAATCGAAATCATATTGAAACAAAGTTTTTCGGGTGATTCAACACACAATATGAAATATATATCGAACTGAAGTTTTTTAGTAATTTATTACAAACAATGACAAATAAAATCTAGATCACAATCAGAGGAATAATGTAAATCCAATATTATCCTAATGTTAACCTAAATAGATACAAGCACATCTAATAAATAATCCATTACTATGTACTACGTACATGATAACATAAGCGACATTTTAAATACATATTATAGTATACAAATATAAGCTACAATTTTAAAGATATACATATACACACAGATTGATAAAGTAAATTGTATTGTCAGAATCCAGCCTCCTCCTCTCTCCTACATTGTTGTTGTGCCCGACAGGGTCCATAAGGTCCTTTATTATTTGTAAGTCCACCGTGTAAATACTATGGAATGCAATAAAAAATTGAGTATTGAACATTTGTAAGCAGACGCTATATTGAACACTACTTTAAATTGCTAACTCCTATTCACTTCAAGTGTAATTTGCATAAAAATATTTCAAGGTAGATAAAAACACCTAAATTTAGCCACTCAAGGTTGCACTATGTTGAAATAAAACTGCACAACACATTTAACTTGTTATCGTGTCTAGGATCTTTTCCTTGTAACCTGGCTTAGCTTGTACTATGGTAACAGAATTTAATGCTTTTTATTCCATTTGTATGTCGTATATAAAATATATTCACCTATATTCACACGGCGCCATCTTCTCCCAAACTAAACATCTAGCTTTGTAATTTGTGTACTAAAACATACTTATGTACAAACATGGAAACACCCATCCACCAGCCCCTTTTCACCATCCATCCTTACGTGGTTGACATTCTATTTATCCGCACAACGCGCAAAGGAATGCACCTCTTTGCCTCCTTATGTGTTCCCTGATCAATACAACCTGGCCGTCTTCAAGGCTTAGAATAGGCATGATCCATCCTAGGCCGCATCATCACTTACCATCAGGTAAGACGGCGGTCAAATGTCTGCATATAGATGATAAAAAAAATCTTTACATACATGTTGATGTGACGACCCATTTGGTGTTGCGGTTGAGACGTCGACAGGAACACCAAGGGTTCCGGGTTCGATCCCCCGGGCAGTACAAACATTTGTGTGCATGAACATGTCTGTTTGTAATGGTCTGGGTGTTTTCTATGTATAATATGTATGTATTTACAAAAAAAATGTATATACGTATGTTTATCCGTTGTTTAGTACCCATAATACAGCTTCACGCTTAACTTGGGGCTAGATGGAACTGTGTGAATGTCAGTGGATATTTATTTTATTTTATTTTTTTATAACTCTCAATGGGTTTACGTTTGGCCTTGTCTTACCTGACTTGGTAAGCGATGACGGGGTGATGGTGCACGTTTACCCATAAAATGCCTATTCACAGACCTTGAAGACACTGAGGTTATAAGATTCTGGTGGTCGTCAAACGTCCACGTACACGTCGGTAGACATTACATTAACTAGATGCACTGTCACGAAGAAATTTCAACAAAAATATGTCTGAGCCGCTTGACATAAACGTATAGTTGTTGTCTGCCCGGGTTAGTAGTCCAACTGCTCTGTCAAACTAGTTGAACCACGGGTCTGTACTAGAGGCAATTGCCCAACCATCTATAATATAAAATTATTCATTTTATTTTTGACCTTAACGCGTCCTAGAAAGAGAACAAAATCAAAAACACGAGCCTACTGTAACATGAAGCGAGCGACGTGATTATAATGAAAATTCTGCTAACTGACGCGATGAGCAGACTTTTGCCGCGGACATTTTGAGTGAGATTGTGCATCTCTAGTTTATTGTCATAATGTATTGTAAATAATAAATATCCGCTGATATTAACACAGCGCCATCTGGCCCCAAGTGAAGTTTGTATGACGGGTACAAAACAACTGATAACCATACTTAAATACATTTTTTTTAATAAATACATACGTATTATACATAGAAAACACCCAGACCAATACAAACAGACATGTTCATGCACACAAATGTTTGTACTGCCGGGGAGAACCTGAAGCCCCTTGGTGGAGTAGCCGACGTCTCAACTGCTCCAAATAGGTCGTCATAAAGCCTCTTTAGTTACGTATGTACTGACTCCTGGTGCATGTTGTATGGATAATATTGTGTACATTGCAGGCGAACTCGGGCAACGTGGAGATAGTGCAGGGCCCGCCGCTCTCTCTCAACTCGTTTTCCCTGCGCCTGCTCAGCACCGACAGCCGCCTCTACTCCTCCGTCGAGGACCTCGACTGCGCTCTACGGTAGCCACGTCTTTATATAGTTAATACATACTAAATAAATATCCAATGACAAACAGGTCCTAATTTACTGTGGAGCTAGCTTGTAGTATGGAAACTAAACAACGGAGAACATACTGGAGATGCATTAAAGCAATCACAACGATTCCCCATTGTGTCTGGATTCCTGGTCAATGGGTTAATGACAACATTGAATAGTAAGAAAAACCATTGACCAATAGTAACTGGGTGACATAAGTTGGTCGCTTACTGTTCAGATAGTGTGATGGTCCCAATGGATGAGGGTTTCCTACAACCTAGACAGGAACAAACCATGAAGCTAATATACTTGTAAATTGACCATAATGAACGTTAAAAATAATTGGAAAACAAACAAATATTAAATTACCTAGTCGGATAAACATGTTTAAGAATTTCCTGAACAAGGACCATTCGAGAATAACCAAGTGGTTTGACGGTCCTATTATCAAGAGAAACATTGTTTTATTGAATGTCGTTTGTGTAGAAGTAAATTTGTATATGTAGGGGATATGTCGCATAATCCGAACTGTGATTTCCTGGTTGATGTTTATATGTGTAGTACATTTTATAAATCGAATAAAAATTCGATTATAACTCACCCAACCCCTAAAGTAGTACATTTTTAAATTCTCGTGTATTCTTTATATTTATACGGTATAAATGACCTCCTTTTTAGTGCCTCTTCATGTAATGATGCTTTCAGACCTTTTCATTGTAATCAATATTTGTCTAATACTAACGTATTGTTGACGGAAGAATATGTTTCCCGTCTAGGCCAATGTCCGTATTCCCTGAAAAATATCTTAGTAAATAATGTATAAATAAATAATGAGTTTTCTGAAATCTGTTTAAGAGGCTATATTGCGCCAAGTGACATTAACTTTGGCGCTGTTGTATGATTGTATTATATTTTATTTTTAAATCAATGTCAAATCAAAAAAAGTGTTCAAAACCAACAAGATGTCCTCATACTGTTGTATCGAGTCTTACATATCTGGACTATACAACATAGTATTGAATATTCGCTCAATGGCATAGTGCAAGTGGCGACACAAGGTACAACGTTCTCATCCTAAGTGATTAAATGAAATCTTGATATCTCAGTGTTGCAAGTATCATTTTGTGAAATACATATTCTTGTGTAATTAGAATCACATTCATTAAATTTAATCAATTACAAACTAGGTTTGTATATAATGAGTAAAATAATATTTGTAAATATAGGTACCTAATTAAAAACAATTTTATTTTGTTATAAAAATTAGCATAATATAATTGTTGACATGTCTTTTTTTGTACATATAGAAATAAGTGGACTAATGAAACAATTGTAGGCGGAGGGTTTATACGGCAAGGCAGCTGGGGCGCAAGCTTAGCAGTTAGTATTATAATTTGAGTAACCTGCTTTTGAATTCCGAAAACTACAACATGAATTATTCATTTTAACAAATTTAAGAGTTCAAGATAACATGGACTGGTTGGATGACCAGATAATACCTTGAAATTGGTGCTAATAAAACATATTGCATGTGTTGTAGTAATTACTCGAGTCACAAAAATAACTGCACTTTAAAAACTTTTTGAGTGAAACTCTTCTAATAAAATAATCATGGTTGTACATCGTACTTTATCAGCAAAGATGATGATGGATGTATTTTTAATTATGTGTTTTATCTTTTGCACTTCATGATTGTGTAGAAAAATATGGAATAATAACGTGTCGTGAAGCGACAAATGAGAAGAGCCATAATAGAGGGATATAATATAATAGACCTAATACAAAATAATTAAACACGGATGGGAATAAGTGGAGGTGTAGAGTGAGAGGTATATATGATGAAGGTGTATAGTGTGGAAGCTTGTATCTTCCTTGTTCGTCTTCTACAGCTTAGGATGCACAAGGAAACTGCAGGGATGAGCACGATGGCACGAGCAGTGAGTTTGAGGCGCCGTGGAGGGCTTGATTCCAAATCAATCAAATCAATTCCATATCCCTCTATTATTGGTCTTCTCATTTGTCGCTTCACGACAAACGAACTATCTACAAAAATACCTAACTGTTAAACGTCAAAATATGAAATATTGTGCGAGTTCAGTGCACTCTATCCGATGTGGCTACGGTACCCGCGGCCACCGAAACATATAATTATGTCATATTTACAGAATATATACAGTTGTCATTGATATTTTGCGATATAAAACATTCCAGAAATAACACTTAGATATTCCCTACAAACCTAACAGAACAAAGGCAGCTATTAAACTAGATGTCGTGTAATTTGGAAGAAACCTAAGAATAATATTTTTGATCCACAGCATACGTAAAAGATATAATAAATATTATGTGTAATAACCCGGTATGTACAGGGCCGTCCTTTTTGTATGTAAGCAATTAAGTAATGTTAATAAATGTTTTATTTCTGTGTAAATAATATTGGAAATTATTTTTATGTTTTTTTTTATATCAACTTTTTATGGTATATTCAAATAAATCAATATTATTAAAAAATCACATTAATCATGAGAAATGTGCCTTACTAGTAGAGTGCGCTGAACACAAGTATTACTAGCAGGTAGCGGGAAGGGACAGGTGTCCCGAGTAAGGTCAAGCAATGTATGTCACCAAACTGGGCAAGTCGCCCACACAAAATTATACTTTGTGATTACATTATTTACAGATTTATTTTCATATATGTATAGAAAATTATTTATGTTTATATCTTTTTCTAACTACTGCATGTAAGTTTGTGTTACAAAAACATTATGTGAATGGTAATGAGAATAAAATAATAAATTTTAATTATAATATATGTGAATATTACAACTGCTTTTTATTGTTTCATCTCCTATTTAATATGGTGTTATGAATTACGCACGACATGGTATTAATTTAGAGCTCACTCATTCTACTGGAGGAATTGATAAAGACCAAAAATTTACTTGTAAGTGCGGGTGGGATAAATTAGCAATATAACTCGTCGTGGGTACCTCTGTCTTATCTATTTCTTCAGTCATGATAAGTGTTTAACTCAATATGACTTGTATAGCTATAATGTTGGGCTGAAGTGGGATATACGCAGGGACATTAGTACTCAATAGAGCACCCGTTAGCGACTGCACTTAAATAATAAATAAGTGGTACCTTTTTTATAACCACCAAGACTTTCGGCTTGATTGGTAACTGTCCCTATAATAGATGTGGCCATCCCGCACACCATATCTATAGGGGGGATTGGGGTCTAATCGACCAACCATGCGATCCAAATGCGGACGGTTAGATGTTAACGACTACCATGCTAAGATAGCAGGACCAAATACTGTATAGTCAGTACCAGGCAGCTGTGCCCTCAAAAATGAGCCTTACAAAAAAAGGAAAAGTCGCACTAAGTAACTTTCACAATGTGGGCTTCCGAATCACGAAGCGATCTTTAATCATCGTGCAAACTAAGGCAGTTATTGATCATTTACTGCCAGCTAAACTAAGTGAAAACTAAGCTAAATTGGGAGTGAGGATCTTAAAGTTTAGATTAGCTTGCATAGTTTGATGTGGACTCACATGTCGACTTTGGGAGCGTTCAAGTTATACGTAACGCCATTTGGGGGGGGGGGGGGTCTCGTAAAACGTTACGATGCGTTACAGGGCGGAGGGGTCTTTCTTACAACACGTTACGTAAATTG
The DNA here is from genome assembly GCA_019425675.1 of Leucinodes orbonalis. NCBI lineage: Eukaryota > Metazoa > Arthropoda > Insecta > Lepidoptera > Crambidae > Leucinodes > Leucinodes orbonalis. The sequence goes on from PQWD01012444.1 coordinate 9,916, forward strand.
TTTATTTTTAAATAAAAAATTAGGTAATAACTACTCCAAAATTGGCAACCCTTTTCATTTCCGTTTTACAGGGAATCCCTTGATTGTATTAGTCTGGTCGTCATTTTTGATTTGTTCTCGCAAGTTGGCAAACCTTTTTGTTTATATTTCACAGGGTTCCCTAGATAGTATTGTAAATAAAATCTGTAACATTCTTTTTTGCGGCCTTAGGGTAAAAAGGGTCACTTGAGTGTAACGTAACGTTTAGAAAGTGGGAGGGGGAGTACAGAAAACCGTTACGGTGCGTTACAAAGGGAGGAGGGGGGGTCAAAAATCTTCATAAATTGCGTTACGCAATACTTAAACGCTCCCTTTGCTGGGTTATTTAACATACTTGCATAGTTAGAAACATTATGTAAGAAAACTGGTCCAACTATGCGAGCTAAGTTAAACTTACTTGGTTTAGTTACTGAAAATTAAGCTAATATTATTATAACGTTAGTGGTGGCTGGTTTATGCTAGAACATCGAGATAATTGAACCTCATGGATGAAGATGTTAGCTATGATGAGAGTTCAAAGGAGGATAACACAATGGCGGATCCAGGGGGAGAGTCATGACCCCCCCCCCCTGAGCTATTTTTTAAGTACTATAATAACGTACATTAACAAATACATATATTCTTAACTTGACTACTACTATGTGACCCTCTCCTGGCGCCAAACCTGGATCCGCCCTTGGGATAACAGTCGTCATAGGAAAAGTATATTATTATTATTAGATGCCAGAGGGGATGAGATAAGGAACGCTTAGTTTAGCTCACGTAATAACAGAACGGATACACAACTAAGATATTTAGCTGGGCTATTTTCTGTAGCTTCGCGCACATGTATGAAAACTGACTCAACTATGCAACCTAAGCTAAACTTACGTGGGTTAGTTGGCAATGGACGATCGGCTTTATTATCCTGAGTCAAAAAAGGTCTATGTTAGGTGTTTCCTTAAACTACATGATCCGAAACGAGAATATCCGTAGAACTACGGTGACCGACATAGCCAACAGAGCAAGGTGAAGTGGCAGTGAGCAGGGCACACAGTGCGTAGAACCGATGGCCGATAGGGCCAAGAGGCTTTCGAATGATGTCCACGTAACAGGAAACAAACTAACGGGGGGTTACCGCCATCTCTTAGAACAGTATTTCAATATTATTGCTACGCCTTTTCTGGTATAAAAATGCTGTTGTATCATTATAGTAGGTACCTACTAACTCGTATTATTGTTTTAAAAGTTGGCGGTAGCCCCTAGTTAAGGTGGCGGGTGGCAGGTGGATGATAACTGCTAGGGATCGGTTCACACGGATTGGAGGCTTTCGATTATTTAGCAGTTGACATTTTAGGCTGTGATGATGATGATATCTTAGAAAATATTGAACAATTAAAATTATAATCTCGAGAAAGAACCCAATGTTCGGCTAACTGACCCTGACCATATCATTTGAATTTAGGCAATGTCTAACTCATGTCTTCTAAATAAACTGAGAATGAACTTCTATATTTATAAGATAAGATAAGATTCTTTATTTGCACAGAATATAGGTTTTACAAAGTGTCTATGTATATATTGTAGAGTGGTACATGCTACATTCTGCCTGTCATAGGCATGCAAATATTTATAATTTTAATAAGTGATTGATTCTAAGTTATTATATCATTTCTCAAAATTAAATTCACTAACATTTATATAAAAGGCTTTGCTCATGTCCACAAACTTTATAAAGTATCTCATGTCTCTAAATAAAATTTTAATAATCTGTTCTGTGGGGTCCCCGTGCTCCCAACACCTCGGAGGAAACTCTTATTCTTCCGAGCCCAAGACCCATGCCATTGGTCCATGGACACACCTCGGAGTTTAGTTCCTCCGAAGGACGCTCATAAGTTAAAAGCGAGCTCTAAGTTTAGAGTTAAGTATATGATTAGGCATCATCATAATTTCTAAGAATTTTGTTTCTGCTATTTGGCGCTTATTCCTCAGTCTGTGGCTTATATTCTTTCGGCTGAGGTCTGAGGCTTATTATAAGTTTGGCTTAAAATACTAAGCCTTGAGTTGACTTATGGCGAGCTTCGTTTGTGTTTTTGCGATTTGACAGGTATTGTCATGTTGACATTTGTGTTTTTGTATTTTCTCTTCACCGGCGATATTCATGTAATTTGATTAGTCATTGAGCAATTATTTTCGCTGCAGACGATACATAACACAATTGCTGCGAAAAAATATTTGTATTCTTTATTACGCCGCCTTTCAAGAGGCTAGGATGTGAGTATCTAAACGTTAATCAAAGTGTTACAAACCAAAACAAAATCATTTCTAATAATTTGTTTGTTGATTACTTTTGTTGGTGTTCACAGGTCACTAATGATGGCAAAACTGTTATTCACTTGTCTGGCACTTATCACTGCCTGCGCAGCAGAGTTTGTGAGGTAAATAGTAATTTGCGTCTTTTGTATTTGGTTTCTGTTTCTTTGTATATTTATCATGGTGTTCGCGTGCAGGGTGCCGCTGTACCGCATGCAGTCGGTGCGCCAGCACCTGCACGAGGTTGGCACCGAGCTGCACGTGCACCGCATGAAATACTCCGCCACCGGACCAGCGCCGGAGCCTCTCTCCAACTACCTTGATGTATGATATATTGCCCAGCTTATTCTACTCATATACATTTTACGACATAGCAAACAGGCTTAGATCAACTAATTTATGATCTGTCACTGTGTTATCTCCAGACAAATTATTTTTATTCTATGTAAACATACAACAACAAAGTTTGTGTTTATATATGTTGTTATTTCAATATTTTTTCATTAAAAGTTTCTAAGTATACATTTTAGGTATAATTTATTTATAATAATGTATATTTGTGGTACCCATATGTGTGTAACTGGTTTGAAGACTAATGATCAAAACTATCATTGATCACAACAAGTTATATTTTTTTTAGTGGTTAATATAAACATAATGTACTGTTTGGTGAGACAGTATGCAAGTCAACTATATTCTCAGGTCTTACTAAAGGGTAATCTTAAACATTACTTTCATCAATAATTTCAATGTCAACTTAAGAATATCAAGAATTGTATTTGTTGTTGGAATAACCAAGTGTAAATGAGAGGTCATCGTTTTCCCTGTACTTGAGTCTGGGTGATAACCTACCAATGTTATCACATGCCTTGGCTGAATGCCTATTTCGTTGTTGTTATGCATTGTGATGTAATCTGTAGCAACAACTGTTTCAGTTCATGAAACAGTTTGTACAAATAAGAATAATAAGGAGGAAAATATAATTTTATCCTGAAACTGTTTCATTACTACATTATATTGAGTTACAATAACTGAATTGCAAAAATGAGAGTGCTTGTTAATGTTAATTAAACAGAATTTTTTATGGATATGAACACAAATAAGATAATATATATGAGTCACTTCTTGCAATATTGTTGATGGGCACTTTTAGTACAAGTGTCAATATTATGCATGTATCTTGTACTTATATAACTTTTTAATGGTCTTATTAATGAAACCCAAGATTTTCTGATAAGTGGTACTTCATATTCATGAGTTTTGTTTTCTATGTTAGGTTATCTTAATTAGCCCAATACAAAGGTCATAGTTTCTTGATCACTCATAGTCACTGCACTAAAAAATAGAAGGATCTCAGATATTAATATTTTATAAATATTTGACAGTTAGAAAAAATTGTACTGGTTTTATATTGTATGACGCCCACTATTTGGCGACATGGCTCTCAAAGTGCTAAATATGTTTGAGGTCACACACAATTTTTAATACATCAATGTTTCGTGGACGCCACTCGAGAATCTTTTTCGCTTCGTGGCTTCTATAGATATCCTTGTTCCAGATCTTATTGCATAGGAAAACCTCACATTGTTATTTTGTTGTCCTCTCCATAGATCCACTTTGAACTTATTTAAAAGTCTGTTATTGGGTGACCACAATTAATATTTTTATAATAAGTTCAAAAGAGTGACTATTGAGTTTCTTAATGGCTCTTCTCAAAGATCGTCCTTTTTTGAACCGGTGATAGAGTAAAAAATACCTAAATATAGTTGATTCAAGAGTGTCTGCAAAAAATATTTGATTAAAGATATTATGAGTTTGAGTTTCATATTCGCAAGTGATAAGACAACATACACTGATCAATGACCTTTGTCTAGAGACACTGAGGTACATGAGCGTAGCCAGTCTTGGGCTCAGGGTGGGGCAACAGTGCACCTATCCTCCCCTCGCCCGGTATTTTCTTTTTGTTTAAATATTTTAGAGCCAGGGTGGCTCAAGCACCCAGCTTGCTCCAGTGTGGCTTCGCCCATGCTGAGGTAGTTTAGCTAATCCGGACGTATGCTTGAGCAGGCGCAATACTACGGGCCCATCACGATCGGCAACCCGCCGCAGACGTTCCGCGTGGTGTTCGACACGGGCTCCTCCAACCTGTGGGTGCCGTCCAAGAAGTGCCACTACACCAACATTGCCTGCCGTGAGTACCGAACTACCACACACAGGACTCTGATTCCGTAAATTTTAACATGTGCTGATGGCCCCATTATTGTGTCTTAATAGTTTAATTTTGCACTGGATCGTTATGTTATATTTACAAATAAGTATATTATATAATTACTTTTTTAAACAATTAACAATAACGTTTTACGGGAGCACACAATTCTCAGGTGGCTCGTAAAGTGTTGTAATATGTATAAATATCTAGTATTTTATGGATTATATACGTACAATAATATGTATGCGTTTAACAAGACTCAATATTCCTACAGCGCAGAAACAATTACATATTTAATATATGAAATATATATTTTCTGACTACAGTTGTTGACCACAAAATCCTTTACAACTTTATCGTAAAAGTAGCGAGCGCAGATGGCTCTCAGCAAACACAAGGTTTTAGATTTGATCCATCCAGTATTTAAGCTGAGAGTCTTTTGCATCCGCTACTTGTATGGTAAACCTGTAGAAGCCATCTGTAAACGACACTTTTTCTAAATTGACTTGATGACTCGTAAGGTGTAGTGGTTGAGACTTTAGCTATTACAGTAAGGGTTCCATAAAAATTTAAAATTCTTTATTCAAATTAGGCTTACAAAAAGCACTTATGAACGTCAAAAAAAATATATAATAAAAAACAATTAAAAATACTAAACTAAAATATGAATTTTGATGCTTTGAAAAAAAGCGCTTCAGCTCGCTGTGGTTGCGCCTGTTGAGAAACACCCAGACCACTATAGAAATGCTCATGCTCACAATCAATATCTACTGACATACACACAACGCCATCTAGCCCCAAACTAAGCATCAGCCTGTGATATGAATACTAAACAAGCTATAAATATACTTTCTACTGTTTTCTGTAAATATATACATATTATACATTAAATATACCAAAAGTAATAAACATGTATGTCCGCAGTGCTGCACAACAAGTACGACAGCTCTAAGTCAAGGAGCTACCGCAAGAACGGCACGAGTTCGCGATCCACTACGGCTCCGGCAGCCTCTCCGGCTTTCTCTCCACCGACGATGTCACTGTGCGTTCCTTTCATTTAAGTTACTAGCTGCAGTGGCGTGCACAGAGATTATGAGTGAACTTGACAAATTGAGTGCTGTCGTTGACAGCAGATCGCCTATGGTTTCCAATGTGTAAAGGAAATTGGGCGAATAAGTGGGAATCATAAGCAGTGGGCGTGCACGCCACTGACTAGCTGTGCCCTTCGTTAAAAGATACTTTCCTGCTGTAAAACATAAGCATGTGTGTTAATCTCTACCTGCAATAACACATAGTGTAAGTTAATTAAGGCTAACTCCATAACAACATTTTATTAAAATCGGTTCAGCCGATATTAGACGTGAAAAAGTATCAATCACACTCGCAAACATTCGCCTTTATAATTTCAAATCGAATAGTATGGTGCAAGAGCGGCACTTCTCTTCGAAATATCGCAATATGTCAAAAATAAAATTAGTTGCACAGAGTATAACCAAAAGTAGATGATGATGTAGGTATTGTTAAGTGTAGGTAACAATGTATGTGGTGTGTGGTGGGCGGGATCAGCGTGAAGGGGCAGACGTTCGCGGAGGCGATGTCGGAGCCGGGGCTCGCCTTCGTGGCCGCCAAGTTCGACGGCATCCTCGGCATGGCCTTCAGCAGGTATATCCTGAACCTACGATACATACGTCACACAACCATTTGATATTTTTTAAATCATAGTGATCGGGACGGTCAGCGCGCTCACCTGGTGGTGAGTGATACGCCTGACCATTACAGATGCAGTGTTGAAAAAAAAATAGTCATTATGTTCCGTGAACACTGCCCTACGCCTGTCACCCAAGACAAAAGATGTTGGGTCTCTTATACCTGGTAATTTTACAATACTGGGTATTGAGTTATTCATATCGTGTCAATTTTTCATAATCATTGATAGGTGATAATTTTACATAAACAACGATAGTTTTCAATTTTACATAAACAATGATAGTTTTCAATTTACATAAACAATGATATTTTAATTTACATAAACAATGATATTTCAATTTACATAAACAATGATAGTTTACAATTTACATAAACAATGATAGTTTTCAATTTACATAAACAATGATATTTCAATTTACATGAACAATGATAGTTTACAATTTACATAAACAATGATAGTTTACAATTTACATAAACAATGATAGTTTTCAATTTACATAAACAATGATATTTCAATTTACATAAACAATGATAGTTTCAATTTACATAAACAATGATATTTACAATTTACATAAACAATGATAGTTTTCAATTTACATAAACAATGATAGTTTACAATTTACATAAACAATGATAGTTTACAATTTACATAAACAATGATAGTTTTCAATTTACATAAACAATGATAGTTTACAATTTACATAAACAATGATGTTTTACAATTTACATAAACAATGATAGTTTACAATTTACATAAACAATGATAGTTTCAATTTACATAAACATGATAGTTTACAATTTACAAACAATGAGTTTTAATTTTACAAAACAATGATAGTTTACAATTTACTAACAATGATAGTTTACAATTTACATAACAACGATAGTTTACATTTGACATAAACATGTGTGGGTGTGTCGCAGTATCTCAGTGGACGGCGTGCTGCCCGTGTTCGACAACATGGTGGCGCAGGGACTCGTGGCGCCCGTCTTCTCCTTCTACCTCAACAGGTGACGCATGTTTTACGATACATTTTACTATACGTTTATTTTTCTGTAGGTAACATTATGCTTTCTATACACTACTCGCGAAGTAGTCCGAGACCGGCCGAGTAGTGTAGAGAGGTACTTCGTGCTACTTCGGGCCCTTTGACTCGGGCTAAAATATTCATTTAAATCATATGTTGTAAAGAGCTATACAAATCTATATTAAATCGAAAATGCATTTCAGGTATTTTAGTGGGTAAGGATTAATGCTGTATTGGTTAAATTCGCTTTGAAAATTGGCCATTATTTGTCGTAAACAGAATGACAAAAAATGATATTGTGGGATACCCATGGGAGATAAATACATACCATCGCGGAGTTTACAATAGACCTTTTTATTGTTTACGATACCTATTACAATATTTTGATAAATCTTGTAGGGTTCAGCCTGCGTTTGCAATGTAAACAGAAAAAATGAAATTATTTACGACATCACATTAGAAATATCAGAAATAACAGTACTTCTCCACTATTTAAGGGATGTTATTAAACATATAAACCTTCCTCTTGAATTACTAAATGTATTAAAAAAACCGTATTAAAATCCGTTGCGTAGTTTTAAAGATTGAAGCGCACATGGGGACATCATCATCAGCTCATTAAACGTCCCTACCGAGGGGCACGCCTACCCTATAGAGCGACATAGGGACATGGCGACAGAAAAGCGACTTTGTTTTATACTATGTAGTGTTAGACGGAAAAGAAACGACAAACACTACCCATCCCTAATCAATTGAAGAGTGATGTCACGTCATTAATATCTTACTCTTGACATTAGCATTGTACGCGGGAAACGGTCACATTGTAACATAGATTTAATCTATTAATAAATGTTGTTTAAATTTAAAGACTCATTAAATAGTAGTGATATGTATGTGTGGTCAGGGACCCGTCGGCGGCTGTGGGCGGCGAGATCATCCTGGGCGGGTCGGACCCCGCCCACTACCGCGGGGAGTTCACGTACGCGCCCATAGCCCGCGCCGCCTACTGGCAGTTCGCACTCGACGCCGTACTCGCGGGGGACAAACACTTCTGCGACAACGTCAGTACCATACACATCCCAATATACAGTAAGACTGGACGAGCCGCCAAGTTTACAGGCAGTCCCAGTGTCGCAATTCCTTTTCGGTTCTTACCTGTGAAAAGTTATTCTATTACTTGGTAAATTTACTGACTCATTGCGATGATGGCATGTTACACTTGCACAGGATGGCATTTTGGAAAAAAAAACGATAGTTTCCAATATTCGTGCGTCTTGACTCGTCTCACAGAGCGTAAACTGGCAGCCAGTGTATGCTCGTTGAGCTTATATTTGTCGCACTTGAAACGCGGCTCGCCCCATCTCTTGTATTGGGAAATCTGTGGTCAGTACACACCTACGCACTCAGACTACATATATCGCACCTTTCATATTGTAGGGGCACAATTCGAAAAAAATGATTGTTGGAAAAACGCGTTTGAAGACTCTTAAGCGCATCTGTTCTCACAAAATCAGTCATAAATAAATTAAAACATTAATGGCAAAATAATAGAATATTGTAAGAGTATGTCCGTTAGTTATGAATTATCGTATATTAAGTTTATCCCAGCATTATTAAAACGACACACTTTACTCGGAAATATGGAAAAGGTATAAACTAAGTTTTCGCGGCTTCATTGCTCGTTCTGACTCTTTCTATCAAGAGCGTCATGTAGATGTGTTGATTTTGGGCCCGTTTATAAATGAGACTCAAAAACGCAAGTTTTTGAGATGCCACTATAGTATGAAAGGTACGATATGAATATAACGATTTCGAAACAGACCAACAAATACATCCAAAAACTTTAAAAAAGGAGGCCATTTCAATATTTGGATACAAACAGTTCATTTGTTAAATCACTTTCAAAAATAAAACAATTTGGCTATCCGATTTCCGTATGTTTTAAATACGATAATTCGATTTTGGACCCGTCTGACGTCATGTTTGAGACGTCGGCTATAAGTCAAGGGTTCCGGGTTCGATCATTTGGCAGTACACACATTCGCGTGCATGAAAATGTCTGTTTGTATTGATCAATCGACGACCCCTTTGGTGTAACGACTCGAGACGTCGGCTACTACACCGATGGTTTCGGGTTTGATTCTGGCATTACACACATTGTGTGCATGAACATATCTATTTCTATTGGCCTGGGTGTTTTCTTTTAAGTATTTAATAATTTAAGTATAAAAGCATGTTTATCAGTTGTTTGGTACCCATATTACAGGTAAGATGCTTAGTATGTGGCTAGATGGCGCTGTTTGAAAGTCAGTAGATACTGTTTATTTGTGTATTTCTATGTTCTTTCTCAACAGGTCAAAACGCTGAAGCGCTTTTTTCCAAGTATCAAAATTCATTTTTGTGCTTTACTTTGGTATTTTAATTTTGTTCATAAGTGCTTTTTGTAACCCTAAATAAATTCATTAATGTGCCATGTACCTTCATAGTATAGTGTATGGTTGCTTTCGTCTGACGCTCTAATTGCCTAACATTTTAGTTTTCTTTTATATTATTTGGTCTGCTGGAAGAAATCTCTTTTTAGAGATAAGCCTACCTGTACTTATTGTTCCTTATTGTTACTTTTAAAATATCAACCGATGTACGAAATAAATAAATAATAGGATTTTGTGTATGTCAGGGTTGCCAAGCGATCGCGGACACGGGCACTTCTCTGATCGCGGGCCCCGTGTCCGAGGTGTCGGCGCTCAACCAGGCCTTGGGCGCGACGCCCATGGCGTTCGGCCAGTTCGTGTTCGACTGCGGACTCATCCCGCGCCTGCCGCCCGTCTCCTTCACCGTGGCCGGACAGAACTTCACCCTCGAAGGAGCTGACTATGTGCTGAGAGTAAGTCGTTTATATGTTGAACATGTATTCTGTGTCATCATCTCTCTTCAACCCAAAGTTATGTATATTAAAGGTAGATACGCCATCCGTGCCTCAAAAACGAACCGCCAAAGATAATACAGTTGTAGGCTCTTTGTTTAGGTAAATGTACGCTCATTCGAAATACGTGTATGTGTGCTGTCGCTGCATTCGGAACACTTTTTTCAGTTGTTTTGTGACAGATCACTAATTTATACATTTAACATCATTGCTCCAACCTATCGCAGTCCACTGCTGGATATAGGTCTCCCCTTTTTGCGCCAAAATTTTATGAAAATAATAATCGATTGTTACATTCCCTTATTGCATCTCACATATTTAAAATACAATGTAAAGTTTACAACCAGTGTTTATGAACCCTTATGTGAATTTATTTCCAACAATATTTGAGTTAACGATAAAGTAATGACTATTTTATTACCGCTGCTCTGCTAGCGCTGCACATAACGCCATTGGTAAACATGTATCACATGTTGACACGTTACGTTATTTTATACATACATAAAATAGCAGTAATGTCATTTACTTTTACCTACTTATAACTCACACCATGATACATCCTGCAAATGCTATATTGTTCACATGCACTTATACAGTAGTAAACATTATTTTGGTTAGTGCTGCCAAAGTAACTAGTATCTATTTGTGTTGGAAGCACATTTACAAGGATTGTGTATGTTGGTTTGGTTGACAGATCAACTGGGCGTCTGTTTTTGATTTGTCAAAACGACATATTTTCATACATTTTCAATAGTATTTCTAATTCCATGAACAATTTATTTAAAAAAACAGCGTAATATAATGCGGTGTCCCTTCTTTTATTTTATTTTAATATTATAATAGCAAACTATACATTTATATTTTATTTTCATGTTCCCCACTATCGGTTTATATTCATGTTAATTCATAAAATAGATCTGAAACTGTATTGTTTCAAAAGTTTCATGAAATTAATTATTGCTTCAAAACTCCAAGCTATCATTTTATAAATTTAAAAAATTATCAAAACAACCTAAATCCGTGACGTCAGTTTTATAAATCCTTAAAACATTAAAATGAGACTCGTTTGATTCCTGTAATAAGTTCACTCTCATGATTACAAAGAAAAATCTTTCCTAACGTTATATGTTGTTCGTAAATCATGTGCTCATATAATATTGTACGCGCAGGTGTCCCAGTTCGGCAAGACGGTGTGCCTGTCGGGGTTCATGGGTCTGGACATCCCGCCGCCCAACGGCCCGCTGTGGATCCTCGGCGACGTGTTCATCGGCAAGTACTACACCGAGTTCGACGTGGCCAACAAGCGCATCGGGTTCGCGCCCGCTGTCTAAACCACGTGTACCAGTGTTGCCGCTCAGTTAGGCAAAAGCAATAGTATCGATATACCATCGATTTTGGGCAAAAGCAATAGTATTTAATATAGTATCGATATTTGAACACTAGTAAGGATATACTATGGATTTTGGGTAAAAGCAATCTTATCGAGTTGGCTATCAACGCTTACTGTACCTAAATGTGACACAGCAAAATTCTATCGATGCTTAATCTCAAATACAAGATTTTCTTTAAGTATTTTTACTTGAATCGTCAATTAAAAAAAAAAACTAGTGTGAATATACCAATAGTTCAGACAGCTGATTCTACTGAGAACACTCCGGCAAGACTCAGTAGTTACTCTATCAATCGCCAATAATCTTTAACTATCGATACTATTGCTGTTGACTATGGCCAAAACTATCGATACGAATGGTACCGATAATATCGATAGTTCGGCAACACTGACGTATACATAAGCCACTCGAAGACTATCGTGGAAAGACAGATCTATAGGTTATGGGGACAGTTAACCCGAGGGAGTCTTTCATCCATTTGGATAGTTACCTAGTTTAGCATCCCACTTTATTTTATCAAGTAAAATAATTTGTATTGCAAGATTTTTTGGTGTAACATTCAATGAAATTTGTTTCATGAATTGAAATAATATTAATTCTATCGTGAAATAGAAAGGCATTTCATCGATTCCATGTCATCTCATTTAAGCTCTAGGATATCAATATAAAGAAAAAAAGGTTTATTTTTGTAGTAAATACAAGAATATTTTTAAACTCATACTACTAGTTTATTTCACAGTAAACCTTAACCAAAGAAACAGCTCAATAAATCTCCCTAGTTATAGTATTTACATGAGTGTAACAGCTCTGTAGCTATATTGTATCTCTCCATTTTGTTTTACCTACTCATAATCTTAAGTTTATGTTTTGCTCATCATGACTGTCTTTTACAAGTTATTCCTATAGTGTAATCATTTGTTTTTACTTTGCTTAATAAACTTTTATCAATACATAAATCTAGTTTTTTATTTACGCAACACATAAATGAAACGGTATTCATGAAATTTTGACAAGGGTATCAATAAGTCGCCGCTCCAACGAGACGAACAAAGTGGGGATTTGAAAATGTTAACTGCCAATGAACTAAAATCATGATTTTATTCTATAATAATTTCATTTAAATAAAACGTTTCTGTTTTTAAGTAAAATACATGGTCAGTACATAAATTATAATTACAATAATGTGTGTGCGCGGCTAGGCGAGGCCGAGCTTGTGTTTTTTCCGGAACTTCTTGACGTACGCCTCCACCAGCGCCTGGATCTTGGTCGGGTTGATCTCGCCGGACTTGTTGTGACAGATCTGCCGACATCACAATCAATATATATCCACTGACATTCACATAGCGCCATCTAGCCCCAAATTAAGCGTAAAGCATGTAGTATGGCTACTAAACAACGGATATACATACTTCTATACATTTTTTGTATATACATACATATATCGAAAACACCCAGACCATCACAAACATGTTCAAGCACAAATGTTTGTACTGCGCGGGGATCGAACCCGGAACCCTTGGTGTAATAGCCGACGTCTCAACCACTACACCAAATGTGGAATGGTAGTTAAAACTTCCCCGAGTATTTGAGTTATGCAATGTGTACCTTGGGCACGGCGCGCCGCAGTATGTCCTTGTACTCGTCCTTGGTGACGTGCTTCTTGTTGTAGTGCGGCTTCAGCACCAGCTTCACCTCCTCCACCACGCGCTCCTGACGGTTCAGCTTCTTCAGGAACTGCCGACGCAACACAACCACTCAATACGATGGCGACGCACGAATACAATGTAACAAAAAAGCAACTCAGAAAACCGAAAAATCCATGCAAAAACTTCGCCGCTGAGTAAAGCCCGATTTGATAGTTTTATTTTAAATATCATGCCAATGATAGCTACAAAAATTCAATTCAAAATTCTTTATTTCAGACAATATTAGTCAACAATGTAACGGATTTACAGATTTTTATAAAATTGTATATGCATTCAAAATAGGTGTTATTTACTCTATTATTCGGATCTTAACCGATAAGGTTTGTCCACTATAAACATAATTGCAGACAATTAAAAAAAATAAAAATGTGTATTCAATTTAGGTCCTCAAAAAACTTATAAATATTAAATAAAGCTAACACTTCTGAACCATAGCAACTTTTCATAGAAATTTCTCTCATGACCTTATGTGAGAACAGTTCAAATAACTTACTGTACTGTGTTTTAATGTAATAAACATAATTATTATTATTATAGTATTATTTCACTATTCAATATTCCAAACAAATAAAACAATTTTGACTTTTTTTTATTCTAAATTGAGGCTTTGCTCAGCGGGCGTTTTATAATATAAAACTATACACCACTATTTTTTAACTACTGCACAAAATGGGAGATTCAGTATCGATGACTGGTATGTTTGTGCAGTAGTAATAAATAGTGGTAGTATGTAGGTGTAGGGCGGGCGGCAGCAGCAAGGCGTGTACGTGGGCGAGGCGGAGACGGGGAGGCGGAGGCGGAGGCGCGGGCGCGCGCTCACCTTGCTCTTGACCTGCATCTCCACGGCGGAGCTGGGCAGCTCGTCCAGGATCTTCAGGTTGTCGTCGTCCAGCTTCACGCCCACTTGCGTTTTACCTGGACCACGTTTATTATTATTATAAATCTGCCCTCCTAAGGAAGATTGCAATAAGTACTATTTTTAGGAAAACCTTTGTATATTTTTTAGTCTTAATGTATAAATGTTGCTCAAAAAATCGAATTATTGCACTCTTCCTTAGGAGGGGAGAGTTGTGTAGAAACACACCATATAAATATGTACAGAAGTGGACTGCAATATGTTTACACATTTATTGTTACTACGATTTTCACGATTTATTCTCGTATGCCACCTTCACAATACAAATATGGTACATCAGCGAGTTTTATTAATTAGGTAATTTTTATTTTATTTTAATTAATCATGGCAAAAAACAATGTTCGTCTTCATATTTAATTATTCTCATATCAAAATTTTATATTTCCAAGTAAAAAAAAATTATACCACTCGATAAGACTAAATACGAATTGCATATTTATTTAATATAAACACCTTGTACAAAGATGTGTTCCCGATAAACTCCAAGAGCATGAAACCAATTTCGTTTCTGTAAGTATACATTATTTGATCCGAAATTCAACAGCCTTATAGTTGCCTCAACATAGCTTGATACCGCTGACAGCTGTCACCAAAACCTACGGTATAACCAGGTATAACTTCGAACGTGCGTGTTAACAATGCATACATTTTAAAACACGAAGAAAATTGAGATTTCTATAAAAATAGTTGAATAGTGATCAAAGAATATATATTTTAAAACTGATAAGAAAATAAAGTTGAAAGAAAACTACCAAAACACCTACTAAAACAGTGAATTCATTTGTTATGATAAAAATAAAGCTTGTTAAATTACGCATACACAAGGTTATGTCACATGATTAAAATACTAGTGTTGGGATATAACGAAAATTTTAAATTAAATTGGTTTATCCATTATTCAATTGATTATTCGTGTACAAATCATCACGTTACAAAAATTAAAGACTTTTTGACTATATTATTTCATAATTTATTTTAAGTAATTCATTATATATTTATTTAATAATTACAGTTTTATTTTACGACGCAACAGTGTTAAAATTTTGTAGCAAAAATATTCTAATATTTAAATTAAATTTTACTTTGTTATTTTGGCAACATTTTTTGGTTAAGAAAGTTATCTTACTTATTTTGAAATAATATTAATCGAAAATGTAATTAAAAGTATATAGAAAATTATTAAAATATTAAAGTCTACTTTTCATTGATATTTTTTATTCAGATTCATGAAATCACAAGGTCATTGTTGCAAATTATCGATATTATCACGGATAAAATAGTATATTCCATATAATATTCAATACATTTTCAATCATTCGTGCTTATTATGTACGTAAACATTTTTATCCTCGGGCTTTTGGATGATCGTGTTTCTACTTTCCGTCACTAAGCAAGTCTTTATGACAGCTGTCAGCGGTATCAAGCTAAGTTGAGGCAACTATAATAAGTACTACACACTTGTAACACAAGAGCTAGTGCGGCACTTACCTTTTTTTCTTGTTGAGTTTGACGGGCACCTTGGCGTGTGCGTGTCCGCGCTTCCTCTTGGGCAGCAGCGCGTCGAACAGGTCCCTGGCCGCGGTCCCGGTCCCGTTGCCGGCGGCCCGGCGGCCCGGCGGCCCGGCGGCCCCGGCGGCCCGGGCGGGTCGAACAGGTCCCCGAAGTCGGAGTCCCCGGGCGAGTACGGGGAGCCGTCGGCCGGCCGCGCCCGCTGCTGGAGCGGCTTGATCGGGTCCGACTTGATGGGGGACGGCTTCGCCAGGAATAGCTTGGCGCCACTGCTACATATAACATGTACGCTCACATTAACCCTTCACCCGTTGACCGCCGAGAATTCAAACACAATGGAGAATCTTTTGTCTGTGACACTCTAAAGCGTCTCTAGCGGTCAAAGGGCTAACAGGGTATAGCACTTCCAATATTTCTCATTGCTTATTATTCAAATAAGATTCAAAATGTTGTGGCATCTTTTTTCCTATGAGCCAACTAAGGGACTCTTCACAATCCGGGAAAGCGTACATGATTATTTAGCTATTGTTGTCTGTACGATGTAAAGTCGCACGATTATACTTATGACCTCAGTTGATGGGTTTGTTTACCTAAAGTCATGTGTTATAAACGACTTTATGTAAATTAATGTACATTCGCATCATCAAAATGTTGCAAAAGCTCGTGGGCGGCGGTGACAATTCAGATTAGAGGAGTCGCATAGGTTCGTTTATTTATTGATTTAGAAAACAAAATTAAATAAAAATATATCATCTTTTTCAAAAAATAAAATAGATACTGTTTTTGATAAATCTCAACTAACATGACTTTAAAATTGAGTATTTTTTTGGATTTAAATATTTTACTTAACTACAAAGTAATCACTTAGGCAATAGTAGGCGTCAATAATAACATAATATGTAAGTAACAAGTGTGGTATGAGTAACCGTGTGTGTAGTGTGTGTGATACCTCTTGTGCAGGTGTGGGCGGGGCGCGTCTGGCAGCACGATGCGTGGGGGGCGCGGCGAGGCGGCGGCGGCGGGGCGGGCGCGGGGCGGCGGGGGCGCGGCGGGGCGGGGCGGGGGGGCGGGGGCGGGGGGCGGGGCGGGGACGGCGCGCGGGGGCGCCCCG